>JAHBCN010008992.1:0-36741 GCA_019359885.1 Listronotus oregonensis | reverse complement strand
GGGGGGGGAGACAAAGAAAATCTTAGATTATATTTTTTGTTTTGATCATTGTTTTTACCATATAAGTTTCACATGAGCAGTGGGGGTAATAGTTAAAAAAATATATAAAAAATCAGAAATAGCTTAATGAATGTGACGACAACCGATAAGGGACAACATTGGCTGATCAGTTGCCTCCCTCTCACCCCGCCCACCTGCTCCGCTCCTATATCTGTGTTAATTAGGGTTCTTTGCTACTTTTTTTTTGGGTTTTCAAAAATTTTTTGATTCATTTTTTTATAACAATAAAAATTCGCTACCCTTGTCGTTATAAGTGACATTTTTTAGAGTAAAAATATAAGGTTATAAAGCTCGCCAAATTACAGTTTACCAGCGAACGACCGCTCTTCTAAGGGGGACAGCTGCCCCTCCCTGCCCGCCCCCGCTACGCCCATGTATAGTGTCTTTTTATTTTCACAGGGCGAGGAATTTGACCGGCTTTTTGGCAGATAAATGGAGCACTGATTTGTCTTAAAAAATTTTTTTCAACATTTTGAAATTGCACTTTTTTTTTCCCCGGGCCTTTTTAAAAAAATAAAACCATTTTTCGATGATCATAAAAATCATAACAGTATAGGTAAACAATATCACCATGCAAAGAAATATCTAGATTTAATTTTTCTAGGTGAAAACCGTGCGTCGGACTAAAAAAATGATGAACAGTTTTGATTCTGATTTTTTAAGTCCGACGCACGGTTTTCACCTAGAAATAATAAATTTAGATATTTCTCTGCATGGTGATATTGTTTATCTATATTGTTATGATTTGTGATCATGCAGAAAAATGGTTTTTATTTTTTTAACCGAAAACCGTGCATCGGATTGAAAAAAATCAAGTGATCAATTTTGCTTATAAATGATTAGGAATTTCAAAAATATTTTTTATTTTAAGACAAATCAGTGACGTACCATTAATATCTGCCAAATAGGCAGGTCAAATTCCGTACGAACGACACTGGTGAAAATTAAAAAAAATGTCACACTAAAAAATGCCTCTTGATACATAGTACATGTATGCCAAATTTTATTAAAATATCTATAGTGGTATTCTTCTTAAAATGGACCCAAAAATTGCCCAACAACTTTAAGTTGTCATAATGGCTGACATATTATCAATGACGATTGGAGAAACTCCATATTACTGATGACGATGATTTTTCGGCTGCAGCTGTCCGTCTATTACTATTTACATACAAAATCAAAAGTACTAACATTTTTTAGCTACTTTGCAGTATAAAAATCTAGAAGGTTTAGGAAATGGAACCGATACATTTACTCTTTTATATTATCAGTGGATATGTTTAATTTTTTGCATTCAAGCCTTGATGTTTTACGTTCCTAGATTTTTGTGGAAGGCATGGGAAGGTGACCGCCTGGGACAGCTAGTTAAAGAACTCAGTAAGTATTATTGAGTTTTGGAAATACTGTGGGAAAGATTATTTGCATTCAATTGTAAAATAACCTTCTAGTAGAACTGAAATACTTCACTTATTTTGCTATTTATTAGCATTCTTTTTTAAATTCATAATGTTAAAATAAGTGTTTCCTTGCTACAAATTAGTATAAACATAATTAATTAAAAAATATATTGGCCATTACTATGTCACAGTTTGTACTAAGATTTTTTTTTACATATTAGGTCTGTTTATTATTCAGAAATAGAGTACACTATTTTACATTTTTTTTTATGTAAGCACTCTTATGGACGGTGTATTTCAGGACTACATGGGTCCAGAAAGTGTAAAATAATGTAAAATATTTCTGAATAACAAACAGACCCATTGTTAATAAAAGAGTTTGTGATGGTAATTTGTATGTCTTAATAAAAGTGTCATTTATTTGTCATAATAAAAATTTTAAGCACATTAATGGGTTTCTGTTTATTTCACTATATTTTTTACTTATCCTGTTAAAAAAATGTATTTATAGGACAAGAAAAAACTTGGACATAACAATTTTTGTTTGTATTCCCATTGTTCTTTGATGTTTTTAAAAAATGCAATATTAAAGTATTGGTTTTTATTTACTTGTTTAATATATTCTTTTTAATCTTTTATATTGACTCATAATTTTTGCCACTCTATGTCAAAATTCCGACTCGTCTAGACACTTTAAACGATAGAAATATCCAAAATCCCATGGAATTGTTAGAAAATGGACCAAAATTTGTCGCTAAATATAAATTATTTTTTTAATTTTAGTTTATTATATACATTTTTTTATGTCCTGTTTACATAATAAATGTCACTGAATACTACCCTACTATGAGCAATAATTTATTTTATTTTACTTACATAAATATATTTTTAAACACGTTCTAAATATTACTATAAAAGAGTGATTACATTAATTTTAGTGGCAATATACATTATTTGTATCTTTTTTTTTGTAATTTTGAAGGTTTCCTGAGTTTAACTCGGCCTTAAAACATATCCATTAACTGGCTTCAAAACCGCGCAAGGCAACTTGAGGTGTCTCGTACTATGAGGCGGCGGCTATAACAACAAACATCTTTTGCCGCGCTGAACAGACCGACAAATTTTAGGTCGATCGCGGCAATATTGCAATTCTGTGATCATTCTCAAATGCATGTTGAATGTCAAATAATGTAACAATGTACAGTCAGCTTTAGGTCTAACCAAAAATGGCTAATATTTAATAAAAAAAATTACATCTTTATTTTAAACGACATTACACAGTTTTTAAGAAAATTTCGTACCTTTTTAGGTGGTCCCATTGTACCTGAAAAATGGTCAAACGCATACAAAGAAAAAATTGCAGCCTACATATTAAATAACGAAAATCATGACATATTTGCTTACAGATTTGCTTTTTGTGAATTCCTAAATTTATGCAATTTGGTAAGTTTTTTTAAATTTTAAATTATTATTTCCTCCAGCAATATATTTACCTAATTTATAAAGCAATTATTTTTAAGTTTTGGCAAAAATTTAGTATTGTTACGGTTTTATTCCTTTCCATTCTGTGAATTTGATAATTTAAACTCTCAGAAGCACCTTAAAACACTATATTCACAACAACCACTTCACTCACTGATCTTATAACTCTATCACTTATATAAGCTAACTGGGGTTTCCATGCAGCCTTTATATACCTAACTTACAAGCTCTAAACAAATCCAGAAACAATCATACTTCTCTGAATATTAAGTCTTATAAAATACCAGAATATAACTTAAAACTTCTTTTAAGAGTGCTACCTTATACAGGGTGTAAAAAGTATGTTGGTCACGATTTTAATGGGCGATAGTGGAGCTCAAAACAAGTCAAAAAGTTTATATGACATATGTGTCACAACTTGACAGATTTTTGTCTAAACGATATTAAAGTTACAAATTTTGGGCGCAATTATTTCTGAAAAGCTTAACAATTGCAAACTTTCGTCTCAACCGCCTATCAGTAGATTCATTTGCTAATAAAATAAACTAAGTTTTAAATGTTTTAATCTACCAGTAAAAAAAAATAATAATGTTTCCCGAAGTTAAAAATTTAAAAAACAATTGGCAACAGCCGTACCCCAAAGCCCGTGTGCGACTGGTGGCGATGTTTGACGGTGTAGGTCAAAATGTTTTTAATTTAAATCGGAAAAATATGCCGATATGTTATTAATTTATGGCGAGACAAACCAAAATGCCAATCTAGCATCTCAAATTTACCGTGAAAGATTTCCACGACGGCTAGATCCATTTAGGACAACCATAGTGCTGTCATACCACAGAGTTTTGAAAAGGGGATATGTGCAACCGAGAAATCTTATTCTTCAAGCAAAATAAAAAAGTGCTGTTTTAAAACATATTATTTGTGTCCTTAAAATGGATATTCAGCATAATTTTGTGGTAAGTGCACATCTATGTAATTAAATATCTCTTTGAAAAAATTGTAAATATGTAAAACCTCGCCAAAAACGTTCGACTTGATGTGATGAAGCGGGCGCGGTGTTGCCAGATGTTTTAAACTTTGAAAAACCATGTTTTGAAAACAATCAACTTTGGACTTATGTGTTTTTGGCTTTTTTGACTTGTTTGAGCTCCACTATCGCCCACTAAAGTCGTGAGCAGTCAGTATTATTCAAGGAAGTTTAAAGGTGTATGGAAGCCCAATACTGTAGAACAAAATTGTCCAGGCGTGCAGGGTAGCGGGAATAGGGGGATTGGCTCCGCGGAGTTTGCGCAATGAATAGTAGGTCAGAGCCGAACTTCCATAATTCTTTGTTACTATCTATAAAGTTGACATCATCAAATGTCAAATTCAAGCACAAAATTGTTGGTTATTAAATGATACTACCATAGAATATTTAAAATTAATGTAATATTGGATTTTATATCATCTGATATAATATGGAAAGAAGCCTTCTAAAGCTGTGCCTTCTATTTAAATGGTCGATATTTTTGTGATATTTTTACCAAAAATCTTTGTAAACAATTAAAAACACGATTTTTTAAAATAAATTTCAAACATTGTATGATAGTTTCATGTACTTATCACCAATTTTGTGATAAAAGAAGGGCAAGAAAGTGTAAATGAGTTTAATCTAATCCTAAGATTCTGGTTGTACATTAAAAAGGGGAAATTTTTATAACTGCTTTTTAGGCATATACTTTTCACTAATGACAAACATTCATGAGACAGAATAACAGTGGTTAAAAATGTTTAGTAACCTTTGGTACCTAGGTATACATTGTAACAGTATCCGTTAAATATTATGTGTCTACAGTATGTCGAGCTTACAAAGTTGATAATGTAAGTTTAAGAAATCAAAAATCTAATTTCTTTTTAAAAAAATACAGAAAAAGCAAAAAGGAACTTTAACATAAAATTGTACTTTCTTTCATTCAATTAGAGGGACCTGTATATATTAAAATTTGCCTGGTCTGCCCAGTAATTAATAATTTTGATTCTTTAAAAGAATGTACTAAATTATTAAATGAAATAAAAATACCTAAATGTAAACCTTATTTCTTTTTAATAATCCACAGAAATACACAAACATTGTGGAAATCATCTAAAAGATAGTTAAGATTGCCTTACTTTTCTCACTGCTATTTCCTATGAAATTTCCATTATTCTATTAATCATAATTGATATAGGTATATATTTTTTTTACGGTTACCTAACGTTACGTCTCATAAGAAGCACCTAATTTAAATATAAGAAATACTTACCTAAAGTAAAAAATGCCGGATATGTTACCCTTGGATTTGCAAGACAAAACCATACAACATCTAATCATTTTGTGACGATATTATAAGTAACAAACAATAAACACAACATTATAGTCACAATTTAATAAACACTAATCACTAAAATAAGAAGGTTTTTATCAATCCAAAAAACTTCTGTAACCACAAAATATAGGTCCTCACACAAAGCAAAACAATTGAAACTAATACGGCGCAAAGGGCTCAAACCACAACGAAAAAAAACGGTACTACGGCTCTCATAAAAGTATAATGTGTTGCCTAACTACACACTGATTTATCAGTGTGTAAGTAGGGGACACATTAAATTATTTTGTGGAATTTTCTTATTGCGCAAAATCGGCGGGGCCAACTCTGACAGTTATTTTCATACTGGGCTGGACATTTTTTGATTGAATGGGCCATAGCATTGGGCTTCCATACAAACTTCCTTGGTATTATTTAGAAGTATGGTAACAATATTTATTTCAGATATTTCAAATTGTGTTTATGGATTGGTACCTGAATGGAAAATTTTCCCATTATGGATACAATGTTGCGACGAAGCCTTGGCCAAGAGCAGCAAACGCCTTGTTTCCCAAAAGGGCAAAATGTAGTTACACCAAATATGGACCTGGCGGGAGTGAACAAAATTTGGATGCGCTCTGCGTGTTACCTTTAAATATTTTAAATGAGAAATTCTTTCTGATACTCTGGTACTGGATTATGTTTTTATTTGTCGCCACTTTGGGCGCACTGGTGTATAGATGTATGTTTCTTTGTTGGCAAAAGTTTCGCACTTATCTGCTTATGGCGCAAGTTCGCAGTTTAAGTAGGAAAAAGACTAGGGTCATCGGCGAGTGTTTGTCGCACGGGCAGTTCTTTTTGTTGTATAATATGGGAAAAAACATGAATCCCATAATCTATAAGGAGTTGTTACTTACAATTTCCAAAACCAAAACGTTAGGATTTGACATCGACAATACTTTGGATTTGTGATTTATGTTCAACCACACTTGAACACATTATTTAAACAAGTGTCTAAGAGTCTGAAATTTAAGTTAATGGATTTACGTAAAAATTTAAGTTTAATTGATTATTTACTTTGTTTAAATAAAGCAGCATTTGCAAGATGATGTTTTAAATATACAGGGTGTTTTAAAATAATGGAACAAAAATAAGACAAAAATGTTATACAGGGTGTCCGGAAACAACATCAGGAAACTTAAGGTAGTGATTCTACATTGAAAAAAAAATGCTAGTAAGTTTTGTGAGAAAATGTCGAAATCTCCACCATTACCAAGATACAAACCAGGGAATAAATACCATGTACCAAATAACAATAAAATAAATACCAAAAAAGTTTTGGCGAAATAATGGTCCATAATTTTAACAAAAGTTTATCTTCAGAAGATGTATTTCTGTCAGTCTTTTAACTGGATCAAGTTTTATTTAAATCGAAAAACCCAATTTGAAAATAAAGGGAAAACCCCAATTTTAAAAATGAATCTTTCACACTATTTATCTTAAAAATGGGACCATTTCAAAGCTTTGTTTATATGATAATTTTGTCTTATTTTTGACCAAGAAATCTTTAATTATGCGATGCCCATGTTTTAAAAATACCTTGTATACAGTTCGTTTCAAATTAATGATGCATGTATTAGATGGCACCAACGAATTCTTATAAAAATAAGAAAAAACATTAAAAAGTTGGGAGTAGGCAGAGTTGTCATGAATTCAGTGGAAATGTTTCCTATACATGTATATCCCTAATTCAAGACACACTGTATAATATAAAGCTGCTTTCGCCTATGAATAGGCTATTTGCCACCATTGAAAATAAGCTTTAAATTGTGGTCATCCTATCAGATAATAGTATAAAGAAGCATATTGCTCTATAATATAAAGTAAAATATGAATATTTATTGCAAAATATACATATTAAAATTAAAATATTCTTGAAATTAATTCAGCGACTGGAACGCTCTGTGATTGGTTACAACTTTGGTGATGTCACTTGCAAGTAAATAAATGTCACAAGCTTTGTGTTGTGTGTTTTCAGGTGTTATTTTCGATCTTTAACTATCTAAATAACTGTTTCTTGACCATTTTATATAAAAAACATATTTCAAGTATCATAATTATCCGTTTCATACCTCAAAATTGACATAAATTTTGTGCAAGCCGATAACAGAAACCTACCTGAGATAGACGTATTTATGATTGTGCGTTTCTTTAAAAATAACGCTGACTACTATGCTGCAGAACTCAAAAATGTAAAAACAGCTCTGCAGGTACCTCTAAAAAATTATTTATTTACGTGTTTATCATCAGTATTTCTCAAAATCTTATTGTAGGTTATGTTTATGGAGTGTAAGTAAGTAAATTCTTCTTACAGTAATTCATCTGACAGATATAAAGAGTTTTTGTGGTGTTTTCAGAGAAGTATTGGTACATTGTGGCACTACACACCATTTATATACCATTTAAGCCAATAAATTAAGAAATTATTAACAAAATTTACTGTAGTTGCACTCGTTAACTTGTTAACTCGCATATGACGTCACGCGAAACATATGTCGACGCCATAACAGAGACAGCGTTTTTAGCACTAATTTTATAATATAAACTTTAACATTGAGTTTTATTGAAAATACAGCAGATTTCCCAGAAATATAAAATGTATTGTGTTTTGTTAGGTACCAAAGAATAATTTAAAACTATTTTTCAAAATCAGTCAAATAGCCTATTTACCTTTAATTCCTATTTAAATATTCTATGGATCTCTCCAATGTTGTGCCTTGGTCGTAAATAACGAGTTCTCGCAAATTGTGATATTTTTTGCCAAAAAAATGTTGATATTTTTGTTCTAGGTATTAAGTCAATTATTGTTATTATTTGTTAATTTGAATTTATTGTTTTGTACAGAATTCCCATTTATTTTTTTTTAGCGGGTAAATGTCTATATGTTCACTTCGTAAATTGTATGTTTGTATAAATTAATAGGATAGTTGCGAAGGTAATAAAGAATTTTTCGTTTTCAGCGCTTCATGAAAATTGCGAAATTGATATCACAATGATTTTAATTTCTTTTTGAAACATATTTAGTGGTTTCAAAAATTATATTAGTCAAATGACCGCGTCGGCTTTGTTGCTTCATTCGTATTCCAGAGTTCCAATTTTCATGGCGTTCTGCACTGATTTTAATGATGTCTTACGATCTCCATGGGTTGTTTAATTGTGTAGCGTTCCATGGTAAAATGTCACGACTCACCGTGATCCCACCAAAATATGAATACTGTATAGTCGGATTTATACATAAAAAAACCACAAGCATTAGCATGTAGCATTGGTGTTCTGGGGCCCAGTTTTGTAAGCAAACTTTTTGACATTCCTTCTCTCTACCTCTTTCAAAACAGTGACAAACCTATAAGTTACCTTTAAGGGCAACAAGGACATGAGATCCTCCTTTTGATTATCCCTCTCCTTATATTTTTACAAAAACCTAGTGGCTCACTTTAAAATTATTCCCATTTTCGTTGCATATGCCAGTAGATTCGACTCTATATGATAACGAGCAACGAGACGGTAATAATCTTAAAATGAGCCACAACACCAATTTCTTTTCCATGCTAAAGATGCTTGTGGCTTTTTTACGTAAAAATCAGACTATATCTTTTTTTTGGTCATTCGCTGATGCCATACATGAAGCGTTAAAAATGAAAAACTTATTTGAAATAACAGAAAAGTACAGATTGTATAGAAATTACTAATACTGGAATAAGCCATTCCATAGAAAAATATTTTTGGTACTTACATAAAAGCAACTAATCTATTTGTCGGTTTTTTTTTATTTAAAATAATTTTGGTAGAATTGCATATAACGCTTTTCTCACAACCTACCAAACTATTTTGTTAATGTTGTTTTTTTTTTTTAAAAAAAATATTTTTCATATCAAAATAAAGCAAAACAATATAATTCAGTGAAAGTTACAAGATCAGTAAATCCATTGGCTTAGATTTGAAAATCCAATAAGTGCAACCTAGTTTCTTACTGCCCGTTATTGATCGGCAGTATCGATTTTTTCGTTAACGATTTTGATAACATTATACATTTTTTTTTGAAAAATTAGTAATTGGCGAAACAATATTAATAATTTTTTGAAAAAATTAGTTATTAGCGAAAAAATATTACTATTTTTTATTTTTTTTTTTGAAAAATTAGTAATTAGCGAAAAAATATTACTAATTTTTTTGAAAAACTAGTAATTAGCGAAAAAAGGGCATAATGGATTTTATTTTGTCGGAAAATCAACCAAACTAATAATATTTGTCATTTTTTAAAAAAGATTAGTAATATATTAAGCTAATTAGTAATTTTTCAAAAAAATAATAATAGTATAATTCACTAGTTTTAAAAAAAAAATTAGTAATATTTTTTTTGCTTATTACTAATTTTTTAAACAAATTAGTAATATTTTTTCCTAATTATCTACTAGATTTTTAAATAATTACTATTAATTTTTTCAGAAAATTATTAATATTTTTTCGCTGACTAATTTTTCAAAAAAATTAGGCAATGAAAATAGATATTTTTTTGCCGATCACTGCTGCCCGTTTTGTAGTTTTGTTATTAGGTTTAATTCAATTAACCTTTTTATTTACTTCGTAGTTTTTCTTACGTATAAAAGATGTAATATTAAATATTACTCAGGAGATTTAGATTGTATTTATGTAATTAAATTATTCTATAAAGTATAAATTATTAATCCTTAGACAGTATTATGTGGCTTGTTAGATTTTGAAATTAATTTTCATTTTTTAAAAAAAAAAAAAAAACTTTAAAAGTTTATCAAAGCTTTTTGTTTCGAAATTTCATGATTATATATTATGATTTTTTTTACCATTTTGGCGATCAATTCATTATATTTCAGTAGAGTTTTTTTTTGCTTTGACATATTGTCATAAATCTAAATATTTTTTGTTAGAAAGTTTTAAAAACGCCCCTTTGTAATAAAGCAATTTAGTTTATATCTACATTTTTTAAAGTCATCTAAAAACATCGGTTATTCTACAAGCTACATATCTTTAGTTAAATTTTTTATTTGAATGGTGTTAAATATTGCTGGGAAGCGCAAGATAATGAAGAAAAAATGTTTATTTAATTCTTAGTTAATAAATTATTGAATAACTATCTAAGTTTCTTGGAAACAATTGTTTATTTCTTAGATTTTAAGAATCAAATTTGTAACTTGCAATAATCAATAGAAGGTAACAAGTTCTGTGCTCAAAATATAATGTAGAATAAGATAAATATGAATTTGCAATACTGACCTGCAACAGGTCTTGCAAAACTTGTTTTTTATTTTTATAAAAAGTTTATAAATAAATAAACGAATGTTACATTATTATTATCTTTATTTTGGTATATTGCTAATTACAACGGCAAAATTTCTACAAAAATAGTTTTCACTTATTAAAAATATGAAATTTTCATACTTTTGCCCTGTGTGTGTGTGTGTGTCCTAGATTTATAATAATGTATCAACTTTTAAATATTTTTTTGACTTCAACTTTTTATATGATTCAATTATTTCCTTTTGTTGTTTGTCCAGTTGTCTACGTAGAGCGTGTGGTAAGGTTTTTCGTTTACCTTTCTTATCTATAGTTTTAGTAACTTTAGGTACTCCCTTTTTAGTATTTTCGTTTTCCTTATTGGATGGTTTTGAAACACTATTTCCAGTTAACATAGATTTTAGCAATAGCTGTTTTTGTCCAGGCTGAAAGAAAAAAAAAAGTTTTAAAAACAGGAATCTTAACTATTAAAAGCTTCGAGCATATACCTATAGAGGCAGCCTTGCCGCTTGCCGTGGAAAATAGCGTGTGAGGGAGAAAAGTATAACCATATTGCCTCGCACTAGTGATGGAACCTTCCAAATAATCTTCTGAATGATATTCGAATATAGAAATGTTTTGAATGATTCGAATATTTCTTTTGGATGTTCAAATATTCGTATTCCAATCAGCTTACTGTCGGATTATAGTTCATTCGATTCGCGGTTCATTCAAGGACCGAAAAATCTTTCAATTAAAATTTGATATTTGATAAAAAATGATATTTGTAGCCGGCAGTTAAATAAATTTAATGGTATACTGTATACCTATAGTAATTTCGTCCTAAATTAAACAAATTAGCCTATTGAATAACAATTTTAGATTCTTCATTATCAAATATTAACAAATTTTCGCACCAATTACGCCAATTCATATCTACGTACTTAAATTTAAGCAAATTGAAAACCACTCGGAAAATCATAATATGCATTTTTATCATAATGAATTTTCAATTCAAAATGCAGATACTACACACAAAAAAATTAATATCAAGAATAGAAATTTTCCACAAAGTGTCGACTTTTTTGGCCGCCACTGTATACTATTCTATACACCACACCAATAATTACGAATTAAAACGAAAACAAAACTTCGCCGACACTATAACAGCAAAGCAAATTAAAACGTACAAGAACACTATATCGAACTCAACATCAACCCAACAAGTAAAATAGTCAACTGAAATCAAAAGCCGAAACAAAATAATTCATTTTTCATTTTCCGACAACTAATTTATCCGGAATAATTCGTTATTTCGAACTTCGAGGTAAATCGACGGTCGGCGCAATATATTGAATATTGACTGGCATTGATCCGTCAATGTTTTATATGTCGAATGATATTCCGAATATGAAGATGTTCCGCAATACGAATATTCAAATATTAAAATTATCCCAATATGCCCATCACTACCTCGCACACATGTTCTGATTGGTTGGCATACCCCTTCTCGCCGACCAATTAGAACAAACGCAGGAGAGAAAAAGGTTATACTTTATTCTTCCTTACTCTCTCACAAGGCTGCTCCTATAGGTATTGTTTGAAGAGTAATGAAGGAACTTTTTACTATAAATACTTACTCTGGGAGCACCTTCTAATTTGCCAACCTTTTTAGGAGTAACCAAACTAGGTGGTGCATGGGCGATCTCACCAAATTTAACCTGTTCTCTTTGTGGTCCAAAGCTGTAGTCTTCCTCTTTTTGGAATGTTTTTTTCTTTTTTTTCTCAGCTTTTTTACGACTCCATTTTTGAGATTTTGTTAACCTAGGTTGCTTCTCTTCGTCTACCGTTTTTTTCTTTTTCTTTCCTTTTTATTTTTTTCTGCCTTTTCTCTTTTTTAGTTTTTTTACTAATAGTTCTAATTCGTCTTTAGGTCTTTTTCAACACCTTCCACCTTAAATATAGAAAAGGTAACTTTAATGGTGATACTCTAATAAAAAAAATCTGTTCTTGATTTTTGTAAGGATTTTTTTGCCTTTGATTAAAAAAAAATATTTATAGCTTAGCTAAAAAAATATGAGTGGTAATTATGTAGGCATTTTAATATTGATCCTGAAGACCAAAAAACTAATTACAACTGCAATCTTACCTCTCCTTTTTCATTACGTCTAATGTCCACTTGATATTTATCTTCAAAAGCTGCTTCTCTTACAACTTCACTGCATATTCTATTAACTCTATGTTTAAATTCCCTATCACTTTCCCCTGGTATTCTCTCAAATTTTGGTATTGGTTTCTCAGGTCGACCTTTAAATTTTTGTATTTGTGTTCCGTCTGCATTTTCATTATTATTTTTTTCTTTCTTCTTTTTTTCTTAAAAAGTCCGTTTTTAACTTTATTTTTTAGTTCGATAATTCTGTACAAACTCTTTGATATCTGTTGATCATCTGGGTTCGACGGAGCTGTATTAATCTTGTCTTTTATTCTAAAAATACAAAATTAAATAAACTGCGTCTTTAAATAATATTAATGACATACTTGGCGAATCTTTCGGCCCTTTGTTTTTCTGGATCTTTTACTCCCCTGTGTTTTCTACCAGGTATTTTTCGCCCCATTTTTAAAACAAATGTAACACCAAAGAGTAAAGTTAGGTTATGGTATTAAAAAATAGGTTAGGTTGTGATTTGTGATTGATTCTTGTAGTTTAGCTTGTTTGGATTGCCTTTTTTCTGGCAGGGGTTTCTCGGCAATTTGCAGCCTTTGAATAATGATGGCAGAACAGCTATTTTTTATTCGATGGTAACTCTGGATCGCTTGGTGTATAGATCTCAAGTTAGAAATAAACAAATTAATTTATAATTAATTTATCTTGTTACTGAATGTATTTAGGTAAGTATTTTTGTATATAAACTGTTTTAGCGAGCTGATTTTACAGTTTATGATTAGACATAAGGCAGAAGGAAATTAATTCAGTACAAAATGAATCACTCGATGGCTAATAGCTGCAAAGATGAAACACTAGTTTGGCATAGCAAAAGTTCGTCGCGAACCTTAAAAGACGTTTTTAATAGCATCCCAAACGGTGTTATGCAAAAGCGTTTCCACCACTTAGGTGGGTAACACCGTAATTATTCTTTCTCTCTTGCACTTTTGAATGGCAACGTTGCCTCTAACAGGAATATGGTTAAGCTACCTCTAGTAGGTATATGCTCTAATGGTCGTATTGCAACGAGAGTACATATGGATTTTTGCACGTTAGCGAGATGGATGTGCCGATGGCATATTATTTCGATCATATACCTTCTAGATGCAGTCTTGCATGGCATTGCGGTAGTGCGAAAAGGTGTGTGAGATAAAAAGAAAATCGGACGACTACCTTCCTTTCTCTCTCTGCGTGCTTATTGGTTTACGGGGTATGTATCCCTCCGACCGACCAATCAGCACGTTGGATTAAGAGAGAAAGATAGTGGTCCGATTTTTTTTCTCCCTCGTACGCTTGTTTGCACTGCCGAGCAACAGGACTGCCTTTAGTAGGAATCTGCTTCTTTCCCCAACTCGATAAGTCCACTTCCATTCTCGGCAAAGAGGTAGGTACCAAATAGCTTGCAAAATGAAAAAGAAAGGTTGTAGAGTTATTGCCGCTTTCTCTTCGCACAATTGAGCAGCAAGGCTGCCTTCAGGTAGGTGTATTCTTGAAGGTTAAATCAGAAATTAATGGTTTGTGTCTTTGTCTAACTTACTAAAAAATCATTATTCTCACTTCCCCCCAAGATTTTGTTTCTTCTTCTTTAAAATTATTGGAAATTAGCTGCCTACACGGAAACAGCATTTTTTAAAATATATTTAAAAAAAAGTAATACTAAAAAAGCTTATGAAAAGTCTTCATAAAAATATATTTTAAACATATCTGAATCGAAGATTAATTTTGAATATTTAAAATAAAATTTAGTTCATGAATGTCTGTTGACACTTGACTTTGACTGACGTAGTAGTTGACCAAAACATGGAGGGTGTTGGAGCTTACGGAGGTGGTAAAGCCGGGGGTGCTTTTGACCCGATAAATTTTGTTCAGAGACCCCACGTAATTTTACGTGCAGTTTGTTGGGTAAGTTAAATACAATATAACATTTCGTCCTGCCTTGCTTTTTTGGCCCGATTCATTTAAAAAGTAAAATTTTCAAAGTAATCGATTTGACAGTAGGTCCACAAAAGAGGGATGTTATTGATTTTTCGAATTTTGAAATGGGTCATCCACAATTTTCCATTATAAACCCTTAATTTTAAATAATTTACTCCTTTTCATTGCCAGTTTTGTTCATTGAAATTCAATTTACCATTATCCAACTATAAACACGGGTTTTATTATTTGTTATTGCCATAAAACAAATATTTTGTTTTTATAATGCCTTCGAAATAAATTTTAAAAGTAAATTTACTTTATAGTTTTTTTATGGGCGCCCAATTTTATTTCTCTGCATGTGTAAACATTTTCGTTATTTACAAAGTTAAATTTCTAGGTAATATTATCTTTTTTGCTTGTCCCTGAATAATTTTTATTGATTTCAGTGTCCTGAACATAAAATTCTTTAGATAAAGAAAAAAAAACTTATATAAACCTATTTTAGGAAAAGTAGGAAAACGCAAATCAAAACTACATAAACTATTTTAACTTTATGGTTGAATATTGCCAAACCAGCATAAATATTTATTTATTACAACATTCCTTATTTGCTGCTTTAAAATTATTTATTTAATACATAAACATTTTCTGGATGATGCATAATATTGGGCTTAATATATACATAAATATTAGAATTTATTGTTCAATATCAGCATATTTAATGGGACCAGTACTATTTTAATGACCTTCCTTAATAAAAAAAAATATTAAGTGAAATACCAAATTAAAAATTTCATAATTTTTATAATTTGCTATTTTAATGTTATTGGTATTTTATTATTACAAAATAAGCAGTAGGAGATTTAATGGTGATTAAATGAAGGTAAAGTTGCCTAATTTGCACATTCATGGTAATTCAAAAAAACGCGATATTTTTTAATATAAATGTTTTATGATATTTATTGTTAAATCCAATATTTCATTCTTTAAAAGATAATTTTTAACTTGTTATTTAAAGACTTAAAGTTTTTATTAAGTAGGTATTTCGAAAACTTGTGTCTCTGAAGTAATAAAAAATATATAATTTAAGCTAAAGTGTGTCATTTTGCTTAAAAAAAACTGTTGCCAATTTTAAAGAGTTTTGACAGTATATTTTCTAACAGTTATATACTAATTACCTAAGCAAGAATAATAAAATAGGGTAATTGTGCATTAGTGGGGCTCCAGCTATTTTTGGCCATAAAAAATAAAAAAATAGAGATATTGACATTTTTTTTTTTTGTTCTATTTTACAGCGGATTTACAAATCTTTTAAGAAAAACCAAAAAAAAAATTCAGTGGTTATTTTTATTTTGAAAAAAAAAGGTAATTTTCAAGTTTTTCGTCAATGAAATGCATCCCTTTAAGTTTAGCAATTTCTAGTGATTGTTTGATTTTAGTTAAAGACAAATAATAAAAATAAAAAATCTACCGTTGTAAAAGACAAAAATTAATTTATCAAAAATGGACACGAGATAATGTCGGATTTAAAAATTAATAACACAAATTTTTCCTGCGTAAAAGATGGTGCTAAAATGTTTTTTATTTCCAGCTATGTCTAAAAATAACCTCTGAATAACGCGAAAAAAACATTGTTATATTTTGGGCATTTTTTGACAGAAATCGCGTCAGTCCTTTACCGATTTTGGTTTTTGGTAAACTAATTGGTATACTGCTTATGATAATAACAATCCAAAAAATGCTTGTCAAAGTATTTTTTTTTCTATTCTGAATTGGAATCTCTTTAGAAAGCCGTTTTACACATACAAGAATTATAATGAAAGGAGGTGTGTAAAATTCCTTCCTTCCTTTTTTCGCCCATCATATTCATGAAAATTCAAAGTTTCAATTTTGGCTTTTTTATTTTATTTATAATAAGTCCAAGTATCTTTATTCACATATACAATGAATTGGTAAAAAAATCAGAATGGCAAGTACCAAAAAAAACCTTTGAACTTGCTATTTTTATTGAATTTTTGCCATTTTACAGGTTTTTTGGTCTTTTAATTAAAAAAATTAAATTTAAAATAAAACACTTGGTGTAAAGTTTCACATTTTTTTTTTATTCAAATAGATCTGACACGTGTTTCGGTCTCACAACCATTTTCAAACACCTTTACAAGAAGAATGAGCTTAAAAATAAAATAAAACATCTTAAAATTACACAGATGGCCTATAGTATACATTTTATGGCACTAAATTATTTTAATTGCAGCGTCTAAGATGGGCGTACCTACAAAATCTGTTTGGGTATTTGTTATGTTGTCTTTATTGTTAATATATGTCTTAATGACCAAAATTTCAAAATAGGTAATCCATTTGTTTACCCTTCTGAATATTATGTAATAGCTTTACATCCCCATTATTAAAAAAATTATTATTGTCTATGCAGTGTTCCGCAAAACCGGTATTTCTCTTGCTGTATAGAATTGAATTCCTATGTTCTTTTATTCTATTCTGTAAAGAACGCCCCGTTTGCTCTATATAGGTTGCGTCACACTCTACAACATATTTTATATAATCCGGATTTCTAATTCTTAGGACTTTTTTCTTTGTTATTTACTAAAACCTTTGCCAAATTATTTTTATTAACTGAAATACAATTAATTCCTAATTTGCGAAAATTATTGTTAACTTTATTACTTATACCAGAGACATAATTTATAGCAAACCATTTTTTAGTCTTACTATCATTTGAAGTAATGTGATGTTTTTGAATATTTTTATGTTTTTTGTTTTTTATCAGTTTGTTAATGATTGTGGGACTGTATCCATTATTTGTGGCTATTGTTTTTATTATATGGACTTCTTTTAGGTAGTTTTCTTGGCTTAATGGAACACTTAATAATCTATAAATCAAACTATGGAAGGTCGACATTTTTATTTGCCAAGACTGGTTAGAATTTGCATGTATAATTGTATCTGTTGTGGTTGATTTACCGAAAATATCAAAGTCAAATGTATTGTTTTTACGGCTAATTTTCAAATCTTAAAAGTTTAGTGCGCAATTTTCCTTCGTTTCTATTGTGAATTTTATATTTTTTGTTGATGTTATTCAAGTATGTTAAGAATTGTGACAGTTGTCGATCTGTTCCAGTCCATATACAAAATGTCATCCACGTACCTAGCCCAAAAATAAACTTATTTACACAAACTTTCATTCAAATTTGTGGAAAACAAAATATTTTCGAAGTTAGCCATAAACACTTCGGCTAAGAGTGGACTTAAAGGGCTTCCCATAGGGAGACCGTTAGTTTGTTTATAAATTTTACTAGTAAAATTTATATATTCCGGATTTCTGATTTCTAATTTTCTAATTTTACTAGTAAAATTTATAAACAAACTAACGGTCTCCCTATGAGAAGCCCTTTAAGTCCACTCTTAGCCGAAGTGTTTATGGCTAACTTCGAAAATATTTTGTTTTCCACAAATTTGAATGAAAGTTTGCGTAAATAAGTTTATTTTTGTTCTAGGTACGTGGATGACATTTTTTGTATATGGACTGGAACAGATCGACAACTGTCACAATTCTTAACATACTTGAATAACATCAACAAAAATATTATATTCACAATAGAAACGGAAGAATTAAGCCGTAAAAACAATACATTCGACTTTGATATTTTTCGTAAACCAACCACAACAGATACAATTATACATGCAAATTCTAACCAGTCTTGGCAAATAAAAATGTCGACCTTCCATAGTTTGATTCATAGGTTATTAAGTGTTCCATTAAGCCAAGAAAACTACCTAAATATATATAATATATAATAAAAACAATAGCCACAAATAATGGATACAGTCCCACAATCATTAACAAACTGATAAAAAACAAAAAACATAAAAATATTCAAAAGTATCACATTACTTCAAATGATAGTAAGACTAAAAAATGGTTTGCTATAAATTATGTCTCTGGTGTAAGTAATAAAATTAACAATAATTTTCGCAAATTAGGAATTAATTGTATTTCAGTTAATAAAAATAATTTGGCAAAGGTTTTAGTAAATAACAAAGAAAAAAGTCCTAAGAATCAGAAATCCGGAATATATAAAATATGTTGTAATGAGTGTGACGCAACCTATATAGGGCAAACGGGGCGTTATTTACAAAATAGAAGAAAAGAACATAGGAATTCAATTCTATACAGCAAGAGAAATACCGGTTTTGCGGAACATTGCATAGACAATAATAATTTTTTAATAATGGGGATGTAAAGCTATTACATAATATTCAGAAGGGTAAACAAATGGATTACCTATTTGGAAATTTTGGCCATTAAGAAATATATTAACAATAAAGACACCATAACAAATACCCAAACAGATTTTGTAGGTACGCCAATTTTAGACGCTGCAATAAAAATAATTTAGTGCCATAAAATGTATACTATAGGCCATCTGTGTAATTTTAAGATGTTTTATTTTATTTTTAAGCTCATTCTTCTTGTAAAGGTCTTTGAAAATGGTCGTGAGACCGAAACACGTTTCAGATCTATCTGAATAAAAAAAAATTGTGAAACTTTACACCGAGTGTTTTATTTTAAATTAAATTTGTTACAATGTTTCACCTAGAGCCTACCGCGAACTCAATAGAAATTTAAAAAATTATATGATGCGTTTTGTGCACCAACAAAACTTTTTGATCTTTAATATAACACTTAATAAGCCTATAAACTAGCATTTATTTATTTTGGTGTGTTGGGCGCATCATGCTTTTTGTTTAAATAAAAGATCAAAAAATGCGTAAAATGGCAAAAATTCAATAAAAATAGCAAGTTCAAAGGCTTTTTTTAATTCATTATCGATGTAAAAAAAGATACTTGGACTTATAAATATAGTACAAAAATGTGACGGGTGATAGCTGTCAGAAAAAAAGTTCTACCCATTAAATTTGTTCGCCTAGCTGGGCAGAAGGAAAAAAAATTGAAAAATTTGAAGATTGGTATGGATATCAGTCAAAATAAAATTGTCTAATTGGCTTAAAATGAAGGTTGTAAAATTTTCGGAATATTTCTCAGCTCTTAGATAAATTAAATAAATAGTAGTAGCTCAGTATTTTGGTTTACTTAAGATTTTATGGTATATTATTCGTATACATTGGTGTTCAGAATAATAAAACAAACATAAAATGTTTTTTATTATTTCTTTTTTGATTTTACAGCTTTTTTCCATAATTGTCTTCGGCTGCATTTCTTCTCAAGGATGGCAGCCAAAAGACAAAAAGCTGGTCTGTCTATACAACGGCGATACCAATGCCTGCAACTATGGAGTCGGTATAAGTGTAATAGCGTTTTTGGCCAGCATGGGGTTCATGGTGGGAGAATACCTGTTTGAACAGATGTCATCTGTCAAAACCCGAAAACATTATGTTCTGGCTGATTTTGGATTTTCGGGTAAGTGAATTATATTTTTTTAGTTCGGCGCAATTTTGGGGTATTCTATGTTGCTTTAGTTCACATTTTATTAACATTGATTGGTTTCAGCTTTTTGGGCGTTCCTTTACTTTGTTGGTTTTTGGTACCTCTGTAACCAATGGGGAAAAGCTGATGAACCAGAAAATGGTATTGGAGTTAGCAATGTTCGAGCTGCAATCGCATTTTCTTTCTTTTCGATTTTTTCATGGGTAGGTAGAAATTTTAAAGATTATTTATGAATTCTTTAAGTAAATAAAAAATTGAGAGCAAAAAAATATTTAAAAACAAAAAGTGTAAAACATGATAACTAATGGCTACAAGACAAATGACTCTCAATCAAGGACAGTAGTGGACTTACATTGGGGACACTCGGGGCGGCGAAGTTGCTTTAAAAAGGTTTTGTTGAAATCATCTTCATATTATGAAAAATAAAATAACTTTTTTTTATTATTATTTATGGAATTATTATACATGTTACAATTGTATGAACAAAAAAGTTTTACTGTCTCAAATTTTATAAATTAACAGCTGCAAAATAAGGTCTGGTTTGTGGTGTCCCCACCCCCAAAATGGGTTATATAGTGGGATAAGGAGGGGAATGATGGTTGTTAAAATTTAAACCCAATGATTCAGCATAAAAAAAAAAGTTAACAACGTTTAGAATGTTAACAAAACTCATTGTCTTGTTATTCAAAACTCAACTCAAAAAATGCTTTATTGTCTGAAGATGGTAAACAATCTTATTACAAAGCTGAAAAATAAACATATTTTACTAAATTTAAATAAAAGTGTAAAAAACTAACACAAATAAAATCATACAAATTAAACATAGTCAAAAAAAATAAACATTTTAAATTATTGGAAATGTCATAAAATAAAATAAAATAAAATAGGGATGTCATCCACTAAAATTTAAAAAAATTAAAATAAAACATAAATATAACAATAATAATTCTAAATAAATAATATATATAGTCAGAATGTTAGTTAAAACGGCAGTCGACTTACAACTATTATTAAAGATCAAACTAACAACCAAACCCTTAAATATTGTTAAAATTTTTCCCAAAAAAAAAAAACAGTAGAACAAATAAAAACAGTTAAAAGACATATTGGCTTGTGACATTTTTTAAAGGCGAAAAACCAAATACTCAACTAATTTAAAATTGCTCCCCAAAATATTCTCAAATCATAATAGGCTCTCGCAAAAGCAACTTAACTTCACGCTTAAATATTCTACCATCATAGATCTTTTTCCCCAGGCAAATGATTAAAAGCTGTCGCCCATTTAAAAAATCAGTCATGAACCTGGGAAGATCTTGGTATGGGCAGTGAAAGTGTATATGTTTGCCTTGTATATGGGGGGCTAGATTCCTTCTTAAAGTGTCCCTATATTTTTTGTGTATTAAAGATCATTTCAGGGTAAAAAAGATGGAGTGTCAAAATATTGCCTGATATAAAAAAAGGTTTTCAGGTCTCTTGGGCCATGCTATACCCAAAATGCCCCTTTTTTTGGGACAAATACTGTATGAATTAGTGTTTAAAAAGAACCCCAGAAACATATGCCATAACGTAAATGGGGTTTATTAATGCAAAATATGCTTGTCTTGATACATTTTATCCAAGTTATTTGAAATTATCCTCAGTGCAAAACAATATGAGGACAACTTTTTATTAAGTGTTTAATATGGCTTTCAAACTTGAGCCTATTATCAATGAACAATCCTAGAAATTTGTTTTCAGTTGAATAATTTAGTTGAGTGTTGTCTAAATACACAGGATATACATTACATTTAAAATACATAACATTAGTTTAGAAATATTAAAGCACAATTTGTTTGAATCACACCACATTTTCACCAAAAAAAAAAATCACGATTAATAATATTACCCAGGTCTTGCTATTTGCACCCCCCCACAAAATAGTTGCGCATCTGCAAAAAACGTAAATTGCCCCGAAATCGGTAGCTTAGCTATGTCGTTGATATAGAGCAAGAACATAATTGGTCCCAAGACTGACCCCCGAGGCACACCACACTTTAATATCTCTCGACCAGATACTGAATTTTTATAAAAAGACAGACTGTACTCTATTATTTAAATAAGATTCAAACCACCCCAAACTGGTTCCCTGAATCCATATGCCTCCAGCTTGTGCAGCAGTACTTGTGATTCACGCAGTCAAACGCTTTTGTCAAATCACAAAACACTGCTGCTGAAGGTCCCCGATCATTCATCCCAAGATAAAAATTTCTCCAGAAAATCAAAAATAGCATCACTGGTTGGGTTCGCTTTCCCAAAAAACCAAATTGTACAGAGCTTGAATACCATTTCTTTTTTCAAAACAATAATTCGTTCTTTAACGAGTCTCTCAATGATTTTCGACAAAATTGGCAACAGTGCAATCGGTCTGTAGTTTGCAGGGTTTTCTTCATCCCCATCTTTGTAAGAGGAATAATATTTGCTTTTTTGGATGTCAGGAAAAAAACCAGCTGCAAAGAGATATTTATAGCCTCCGCGTGTCGCTTCCCCGGGGAAAATTACGAAAAACCTTCAGGAAATCCATCCCACCCGGGTCTTGTTGCTATCTTATTTATAAATTATTTCTTTAATCTCATGACTATTGGTGGGTAGGAAAAAGAATGTATCAGGACATTTATATCATTAATAAGTTTTCGAAATTTATGTCATTCTGTATATTACTGGATATATTTTTCTAAAAAGTGCAATAAAAATTATTAAGATGGCTAGCCGTTAATTTTGTATCACTAACTTTATTAACACAATTTTTCTAAGTTCATTAACAATTTTCCACACTTTTTTTTGTTTATTATTTGAGTAACCAATTCTTTTTTGTAATAGAATCGCTTGGCACCTTGACTACCCTATGATATATAGATCTGTATGCTGAAAAAATACTGATAAAAAATGTATTATACATATTAAACTTTCTAATATAATGTAATGATCTTAAATTTTTCGCTGATATTCTTATTCCATTGGTTATCCACGGCTTTTTTACCCTTTGTTTCAAGGGTTTAACAGGAAAACATGTATTAAAAACGTTTACTAGACGAGCGTGAAACTCCGTCAATGGATCCAAAAAAATTTTAACACGCTTTCCCAAATTATTGATGCGCAAGTTGCAGAATATAAATTTCTTGCGTAAACAGCCTACCCCATTTTTTAGATCTCCCACTCCTTTCTGTTCTGTCTTTAAAACTACACCAAACTGCTTCATGGTCTGAAAGTGCACTATTAATAACATCACATTTAACTTGGTTCTGATTAAAATTTGAAATTACATAATCAAAGGTTGAGAGTGAGATGTTAGGGGTAGGTTTATCAACATGCAAATTCAACCATGACATTATTAGGTTCTGAAATATTTGTGTATTCATATAAACATATTGAAAGTCTAGATTAAAGTCCCCCAGAGTATTATATGTGAATTGCAGGGGATGAAATAGTAATTCTAATTTAGACAAAAACTCCCCCACACTGCTAGATGGTGTACGGTAAACACATAGAATATAAACATTTTTGGCGACTATACACAACACACAACTCAAATACTTCTTTTCCCTTTTTGGTCATTAAAATTATTAAGAGCCTTAAACAAGTATTCATCATAAAGCCCTCATGAATTAAAATACTAACACCTCCGAACCCGCCCGTTCTATAAAATGTATCTAAAACAACATATCTTGGCAAAACCGATTAAATGTGGCTTTAGCCAATGCTCACATATTAAAACAATGGAGGTTGCCTAAACTATCAATAAAATACTTATATCGTCCAGCTTATTTCTGACTGACTGAGCATTTACTAAAACTAAGGGCAAACCGTTACTGGGGTTTACCAGTTGTAAAAAAAAAAGTTTGAACAATCTTCCCACATCCTCTGAGCATTCCCAGATATTTTATCAGTTGCATCGAGTTTAAATAAACAAGTTGGTTTTATGTTTTGCAAAAAACCTCACCTATTTTGTTTAATTAAGTTTACCAATTTTTTTTTAAACCCCTTTTTTTTAAATATAAACTATTTTAATAAAGTCCCTAACAGAAAACATATTTCTTAGATCTAAGATATCTACACTAATAGAAAACATTTTTAATTTATTTGTTATATTTATTGAGTGTCACTGTTCATAATAACATTATGAGTGTGGCCAACCTCATAATTTAATGGCACGCTGCATATTAAAAGTTTGGTATGAAAACACTTGTTGGGTAGTAAAGTTATGTCATTAGTGGAAATTTTTTAACCGCCAAACCTGCCAACACAAGAACATATCGATGAAGTCAACTCAGCTGTATAACAATCCAGACTGGAAACAACCCTTTTAAAATTTAAACAAAGGGTTACAAAATACCTGAATGTCATAGGAACATCCAAGTAGCCTGCTAAGGGGTCTAAATTTCACAACGCGATCATCACTCGGCCGTATGTGTGTCTATTTTTCTATCATGTCATCATAACCTCAGCAAATATTTACCCTCATATTTATTATTATTACAGATCCATTGACGCTTGACACGGTTTTTTATAATTTTTTTGTCATTTTTATGCATATAATTATTAAATATTTAAAAAAAATTTGCTTGCGCCTGTTTTTCATTCTACGAGAGATTTTGCTAATGCCGGTCGTTTTTTTTATTTTGAAGTTGGTATCACTGTAACCCTGATACTTACTAAGTGGTTAGATTACTAAGTATAAACTTAGCATCCAACAATACATGGTTAGTGTACTAAGTAGCTAAACTTAGGATCCAAGGTAAAAAAAGAAAAAACAGTGATGGGAAGTTAAGTATACTAGGCATTAATGACCACAACTATACTAAGTATATCTATTAAGTCAAAACTCTATTCTGATGACAAAGAAATTCTTGGGGGGGGGAGGCGCGTCTGATGCATTTAGTTTTTTCGAGGAACTTATTAGATGTACCAGGACGTCGGCTGTATCTCAGAAAATGTTTATCACACAGCGTTTGGGAAAAAATTATTTTTAACAAAAGTAGTCAAGACAAATAGCTGGAAATTATTTTGAATGGCCAGAACTGTACTGAATCTTGAACTATAAAAGGGGTTTTTTCTTGAATTTGCTATATTAACCTAACAAAAAAATACCTGATTTTTAAAGTTGAAGATAATTTGAACCTTTTTTGTTTGACAATTTTTGCTGTATCTCTAAAAATAAAGTGGTTTGGGCTATTTAAAGTTTTCCATAAAAAACACCCTGTATCTTCAAAACAGTTACTTTGGGCTAGTTAAAAAGAGCTATTCTCTTCTAAATGTTTATTTGAAGTTTTGTTAGTTTCGCATGTTGCCTCTAGAGGGCTTTTTTCGAAATTCTGACAGAAATGGTTAATTTTCTCAAAAAAATTAAATGCATTGGTATGATTTTTTTTTATAAAAAAGTAAATTTAATGATGCTTAAACAAGTTCCATATCTCGATATCTTGTTCCTTACCTAAAATTTAGGCCAAAGAAAATTTTATATGTCAGTATTTCAAAAACTATAAAAGCTACAAGAAATTTTATATGACATAAAATATGTAGTTTTACGGAACCTTTAATTTAGGTTATACAATCTTTTCGCCTAAATGCATACTTTACGAATTATAATCAATAAATCGAATTTTCAGTATATTTTAATTATAACTCGTAAAAATTATTTTTAGACGAAAAAAAAACCCTAAATTTAAAAGGTTCCGAAAAACCCCCCTAATTAATGCCCTATAAGGGAAAAATTTCTTGTATTTATAGTTTTTGAAATTTTTGACGTATAAAATTTCCCAAAATTTTTAGGAAAAGGCAAATATCAAAAACCGGTTTTGGTGAGCTTGTTTAAGCATTATTTAGCTACTTTTTCTGGAAAAAAAATATACCAATGCATTTAACTTTTTTGAGAAAACTAATAATTTTTGTCGGAATATCGAATAAAGCCCTCTAGCGGCGACATGTGAAACCAACGAAACTTCAAATATTATAACATAAATAGCCCAAGAAAAGCTCTTGTGAACTAGCCTAAGCTTGTTAAAATCGGCTTAGCCGTTTTGAAGATACAGAGTGTTTTTTACGGAAACTTTTAAATGCCCCACCACTTTATTTTTGAGATCAGCAATTGTCAAAAAAAAAGAATCAAATTATCCTCGACTCAAAAATCAGGTATTTTTGTTGGATTGGCAATTCACAGAAACACCCACAGATTCAAGATTGCAGTTACCCCTAGCCATTTCAAAACTTGAAAATAATTTTCGGCTATTTCTCTTTATTACTAAAAATATTTTTCCCCAATTCTGTGCGATAAACATTTTCTGAGATACAGCCGGTGTCCATTCTTATTTGGACACCCGGTACAAGGAAAACCCCTGAATTTGCCCAGAATTTTTAAAAGTGGTTCAAGTATAAAGAAAAAACATTTTTTCAAAATTTTTTGACGATATCTCTCGAACGAATCTACCAATTTTAACATGTTTGGGGCAATCGGTACGTTTTTTTGAGGTTAAGAACTGATTAGTTTTTGGGATCGGTCGGTACAGCCGTTTAAAAGTTATTTTAAACAAACATATTTTTGAAAATTTTATTTCTGGGATTTCGCAAATTTACCGGTCGAAATCGTTTCGGATGGTATAGGAAATCTAAGTTTGGTGAAGCTTTTTCCATAAAAATGCCTAAAGTGAGATAATTTTAATAGGCCTAAGTTGAGGCACGAGTGTAAGGGACTAAAACATTCATAGTAACATCGAGTGCGTTCACCCCCATTCGCCTACGGCAGCCGTGACGGTCGAGCGTAACAGAAAAACTGTGACGTTTTTCATCTTTGCTATCAAATTTCTTCCATACGTCGATAAAGAAGTGTCACTTCAAAAATTGTATATCAAAACTATAATATAATGTAAATATGCGTACTTAGGTTAAATCCGGCCCTGATTAAGAATCTAAATATTTTTAAGAGCGAAAAAACAAAGTAATAAAAACATATATATTATTATTTTTCCTCCATTTTTTTCACACACACTGTGTACCGTAACACTAAACAAGAATAATAAAACAAGATATTGGAATAACTTCTACAATATAAATTTTATTAAGTACCTAAGGTTATACTTATTGACCTACTTGGTAATCTAGTAATAAAAATATGTGGGCAAAGTGTATTATGCTATATAGGTTTATTAGAAAGGCAGTTTAATAATTATTGTCTCCAATACGTATAGTTTAATAGGAGAAAATTAAAACCAGAGAGGATAAAAATAAAAAATAACAAGCAATTTTTTTTTTCACTTCCTCAATAATAATATTTCATAAGAAAAACTGGCTTTTATCATATATTTTCACAATCCTTAGAGTTATTGTATGAAATGTCGATTTCTATATTTTTTAAACTTTACTAAACTACATTTTATATTTTTTGCGCTCATTCTACCTAAAATGTAGGTAAGCTTATACCTAAAGTTGCTTGGTTAAGTGGAGACTGTCAAAAATTTTAAGAAATATTGGTTTTCCTTAAACTTTTGATAATATGCTAATTGATTTTAATACAGGGTGTTACTTAAGGCTCTATTACCGCCGCCATTTTCGGTTCTTTTTATGTCAAATGCAATTAGTTTAAATATTTCAACTAGATGGCGACCTTTCGTTTAAATAATTTATTTTTTTGGTAAATCGGTTGTAAATTTTCGGAAAATCTCCCAAAGGGGGGAAATGGGGCCCCTGGAGAACGGGTTTTTTGCCGTTAACAACTAAAACTAATGATTCCCAAAAAAATTTGTTAAAATTAAATGAAAAGGTTTTGTACAAAAGGAACAAAATAAACTTAAATTTCTCCATTTTTTTCATTTTTTTTTGGGTTAATCAAAAGAAACGTTTCAAAAGTTTTTTAAAAGGGAATGGCCCCTTTTATGGTTTGGTCCCACGATTTTTGAAATTTTTAGTATTTTATTTTGGAAGTCAAATGCATTTTCTTTCATTAAACCTTGTATATAAGGGTGATAATAAAATAAAAAAATTTTTAAAAAATTATTATTTTAATTCAAAATATATCTTTTACCCTAGTGGAAAAATTGGGCATTTTTTATAAAAAAATATATTTTTTATACCAAGTACTTTTATCTTCAAGTTTTAGCTGTCTTGTCCTACGGGGGTGGGGTTATTAATGCCAAAAATATAGTCAGTCGGACTAAATATTATATATTACATACCGAGTTAAATTACACGTTTCAAAATTTCGGTGAGCCTGACAGTACCGTAAAAAATTTAATGGGGGGCTTCCACTCGGTTATACTATACCTCGATTTTATGTTTTTTTTTATAAATAAAAAGTTTATCAAAAACTTTGAGTAACAATACAAAAAAAAACAAACATTTGGTTATAAAAGGGATCCTATTTGTTTCATAATTGTAAAATCTATTAAAAGTTTTCAAATTTGGGGGGCGGGGCCTAATGCGTTTAATGACAAATTATAATATATATATATATATATATTTATATATTTTAATATATTTATATATATATATATATATATATTTTTATTTCTAACTCCCCTTTCCCTTTGTTTTCTTACATATAGTTTTGAATTAGAATTTACATAAAGTGGGGGTTTTGTAATTGGTTTTTACTAATATAAATTGAAAAAATTTTAGTCAGTTATTATTTCCTTTAAGAATTTCGTAACCAGTAACTCATTCTTAAAAAGGGTCCCCTAAAAATCCCTTTTTTTAAAAGGGTAAACCAAAATTATATGGGGTTTTTTATTTATTTTTTTCCCAGTCATTCTGAAACCCCTTTGAAAAAAGGTTTTTTTCCCCGATCTACACTAAAAACTCCGGCGATAAACAGATTTTCGAAAAGTGACGTATTATAAAATGTCGCAATTTTAATACAAACATGAAAAATAATAATGAATAATATCTTACAGAAAAAATAAAAATTCGGTTTTAAGGTGATTTTTTTCAAAAAAAAAAAAAAAAAAAAAATTAAAAAAAAAAACATATGGTAAATTTAAACAGTAAAAAGTTGATACTGTTTGAAAAACTTTTTTTTATTATAACTCTCAACAATAATGTTTTAAATTGTTGTGGTTGTTTTATTCATTTAAATCAAAAAGGCCCTTTTAATTATTAAAATTTAAAATTAAAAAGTTTTTAAAAATAAATAAATATTTTTAAAAAAACAGAGATAAAAAATCATACTAGTCAGAACTTTGGGTTGCTGCAACAATGTTGACGTGTGTAAAACTTTTAATATTGCATGTAAATAATTTGAATTTTTTTGAACCATTTTAGGGCCCAAAAAAGTTGAAGTAAAACATTGTTAAATTTTAACAACCTGTTATCCAACAATCATGTCATATTACACTGGCAACATGGGGAATACCCCGCGTTCTGGCACCCCCCATGGCAATGGTACCCAAATAGGATTTCCATTTTTTTGGGAAAGGGAAACAAATAAAAATGAAAAATATGGCCAACGTAAACCAAAAATCTTTGCTGTTATTAAGGGTTCAAAATTTTTGAACTTAAAAAATTATTCATTTTTTGGTTCCCTTTTAGGGGATCTGAATAAAGCTGGAAAACCCCCGATAACCAAATGTTTGAAATAACATAGTCTAAGGCAAAAAAGGAAAATCAATATTATTATTTTCCCTATTTTCAGTGCACCCCTTTTAAAAAAAAATCCTGGTTTTACACCTTTTTTTCAAATCAAGTTCAAAACTTTCTAGGTAACAAAAATTAACTAACGTTATTTGACACTTTTAACCTTTTAAATATCTTCAACTTGAATTAGCTGGAAGAATTCTTTTACACAGGATGTGAGAAAAGTGTAAAATGAATGTCTCCAGCGCCCTCCAAGAATGTCCACGTGACCGTCGAAAAAGGGAAAAACTAAGGTAACCTATTTCAAATAAATTATTAACCTAAATAAAATAAATCTAACCTTTTACATTTCTAATAACTAAACACTAACTAAAGAAAGTCCGTAACAATATTTACCCATGCACCACCACCTCGACGTAAGTTAAAATAAAGTACCTCTTGTGCATTGAAAATGACCTCCTTTGTATTCTTAAATTGGAGCCGTTTGGCGCTTTAAATATGTGTAGTCGGAGTATAAGGTGGCCTGATACTCTTGGTTAGGGGATTATATAACCGATTTGTAAAATTGTCTACATGTCTTTGGATGAATCGTTCCCTATTTCGAACTTCTGCGCAAGCAAACTCTTATTTTACTTTATTGTGCAATATTCTACTACTACTACAACTGAATTGCGTATGACTGGAAAAAATATAAATAAAACCGCCATATAATTTTGGTTCACCGGTATCTAAAAATGAATTTTTTGGGGATGCACTGTATGTATAAAATGAGTTACTGCCAAGTTACGACATTTCTATAGGTTATAATAGTAACTGACATAACATATTATATATTTAGGCCTACTGGACTGTATATTTGTTAGTTAATTAATAAGTCGTGCACCCTGTAGGACATGACAGATAAAAAACCCTGTACACGATAAAAAAAAGTACCTTGTATGGAATATATATTTTTTATATAAAAAATGCCCTAATTTTATCAGTCTAGGGTAACAGACAGTATTTTGTAATAAATAAAATAAATATTTTAAGAATTTTAAAAAGCGCTAAGTCCGACCCTGAGCACGTGTAATCATGAATGGAAATTATGAATGACATCGCCCTCTGGCGAAGAGAGGCTTGAACCTAAGGGCGTGAATATTCAATTAACTGGAATTAGCTTGTCAACCGCGCAGAATACTGCGTGCATATGCTTCTCTTACAAGATAAGCAAAAGGGCGGATATACTTCCCGAGCCGGTGTGATCGGTGACGAGCGTAGGGAAATTTATTATAAGCACAAAATGTTGATTTTTCGTGTTTTCGATGCTTTAGGTACCAAATATATTAACAAAAACAAAAGTTTGGTGCTTTTTGGAAGAAATCACATCTAAAGAGGTTGGAAATTTGCATTCGCTACTGGAATTTCTTATTTTGTATTGCGCCAGTCATGGAGATCGCGCTGTTTTGTATTGACTATTGAATTGTACAAAATCGGTGTTTTTAGAATTACTAAAAACCAACTATTTATGAATGAAACGGACGAAAAAAGATGCCCGTACTTGGTCGTTAGTTCTTCATGAATATCCTTGCAAATGTCGGGTAAGTCCTCTTGTTTTTACTTAAGTGTTTGGTACCTAACTGGGAGGTTCTTTCATGTGTAAAATGTTACGTTTTCAATATGGCCGCCAGTGAAGGAGCCTTAATGGTGTATCATAATTTGAAGGAGGCATTCCTGGATCGATTTTAAGTCGAGAAAGTTCATATAAACGTAGGCCCTAAAATTAACTTAGTTATTAAGATACAGGGTGTTAAAGTTTTAATTTTGCTTTCGTTTTCTTAATTATTATTTAACCAAATGACCCTAGCGGTACAAAATTTGGGATCGGGGGTTTTCTGAGGCGAAATTTTAAAATTCGTCCACGCTTTTGATGTTGCTACTAGGGGGCGCCAGCTACGGCCTTCCTCACTGTTTTAGATGTCGTAGCTTTTTTAAGCTTAAGAATATTGACCTGTTTATTAAAAAATAAGTTACTATAAATCTATCTGCATCAAAAATGTATACTTTATTTAAGTGTCTAGGAGTAGCCGTTCTCGAGATAAACACACTTTAAGGATCCCACAATTTTTTTATGGAAAATGAATTTTGGCCAATTGTTTTCAAACTTTGCATAGTGGTAGTTCTTAACACGGTGATCAAAGTCTTTTAGGGCACAAAACCCGAAATGCCTCCAACCCCCAAAATCACCCTCCAAAAGTCACTGAAATTGGGGACCTTTGAGGGGTGATTTTAGGGGGGTTGGAGGCGTTTTCGGCTTTTGTGCCCTGAAAGACCTTTGATCATCGTGTTAAGAATTATCATACTTCTGCAAAGTTTAGAAAGCAATTAGCTAAATCGATTTCCATAAAAAGTGTGGGATCCTTTAAAGTGTGTTTATCGAGAACCACTTTAGCACCACAGGACTTAAATAAAGTATACTTGCACGATGCGGATGAACTGTGGTAATATTCTTTTAATAAACGGGTCAATATTCTAAGTTTAAAAAGTTAGACATCAAAACGAGTAGGCTGTAGCCGGCACACCTCTACAGCAACATCAAAGAAACGTGGTTAGTATTGTCGCCTCGAAGAGCCCCGGATCCCACAAATTTTGTACCGCCGTCATTTGGTAAGAATGGTAGAAGAACGAAGCAAAATTAAAGCAACCCTGTATCTTAATAACTAAGCCCCTGATTATATGAACTTTTCGACAAAAATCGATCTCCTTCAAATATGACAGCATTAAGTAACACCCTGTATGAACGGACGCTCAAAGACCACGTTTTTTAGTGGTTTAGTGATCGGCTGTAAAAAAGAGGAAATTTATGAAAGTGATGTTATCACTAAAGATTTTATCTGATTTTCTATATCAACATTTTGACAGTTCAAATATTTTTATTCGAGAGCCGGAAATATTTAAAATATTAACATTTTACGTAAAATAAGACAATTTGCTAGAAAAAAATATTGTAATTACCTCCCAATATCAATTAAGGGTAAAAATAAAGGGAACGAAGGGGGAGGGGGTCAAAAATGGTGAAATTCAGCGTGACGTAGTTTTTGAACAGCCCCCAGTGGCCCATTCCATATAAGACGAAGTTGGATTATATCAACCTATTTTAATGTCGATGATCTAGTATAAAATTTAGTGATAGTATTTTTTGGGCACCCTAAATAAATAAATTCGTTTTTAGGCGGCAAGCGCTTTCTTAGCTTTCCAACGATTTAAACAGGGAGCAGACGCAGCTTTTGCTTCAAACTTCGAAGCCGATAACATGCAGTCATCTTATCCATCTTACCCAGGAGGTCCAGAAACGGATCAACATTACCAAGAGCCCCCTTTTTCCGCTGGACCAAATGCAAGAGGTTAGTGGATACAGAAACAAATATTCAGATCCTTTATGGCACACACACAAAATACAAACTTAAGTTTTATTATGATTTAATAACTGAATATTTAAACTATTAAATCCAAAACAACGGATTTTCAAAGCTTAACAAAACTTACAATTAATAAATACTAGCTGGCCCGAAAAAAGTTGTCCTGTGTCAATTATGAATATTGAATTTGTATAAGTAATTAAAAAAAAAATCAAAAACATAGTGTTTATTATTATAATGCCTTATGGTACACAACTTTCTTAATTTTGTCTTTAATAAGAACCTTCTCCTAACAATAACAAACACAACAAAAAAAGAATTAGCAAAATCCGTCCAGCCGTTCACGCGTGATGGCGTGAGCAAGGAAAATAGGGACTTATTTTTATGAATGACGATTGCACCAGATTATTTGCATAGGTAGCGCCACCTTTCTGTAAAGTTGAAAAATATATGGGATATAAAGGGTGTCCAAATAAGAGAGGACTCCGGCTGTAACTCAGAAAATATTTATGACACAGCTTTGGAAAAAAAACATTTTTAGTAAAAGTGGTCAAGGGAAAAAGCTGGAAATTATTTTCAAGTTTCTGAAATGGCCGCTAGGGGGCGTAACAGCAATCTTAAATCTAAAAAAGTAGTGTTTCTCTAAATTTTGCTATATTAAACCTAACAAAAAAGTACCTGATCTTTAAAGTCGAGGGAAATTTGAACCTTTTTTGTTTAACAATTTTTGCTGTAACTCTAAAAATAAAGTGGTGGAGGGTATTTAAAAGTTTCAATAAAAACACTGTATCTTCAAAACGACTAAGCCGATTTTAACAAGCTTAGGCTAGTTGAAAAGAGCTTTTCTTGGGCTATGAATGTTATAATATTTAAAGTTTTGTTAATTGTGGTTCACATGTCCCCGCTAGAGGGCTTTTTTTGACATTCGGACTGAAATGGTTAATTTTCTCAAAAAAAATAAATGCATTGGTATGATTTTTTTATAAAAAAGTAGCTTAATGATGCCCAAACAAGCTCGCAAAAACCGTATCTCGATATCTTGTTCCTTACCTAAAATTTAGGCCAAATAAAATTTTATACGTCAATATCCCCAAAAATTGTAAAAGCTACAAGAAATTTTATATTACATAAATTATGTATTTTACAAAACCTTTAATTTAGTTTATATAATATTTTTGCCTAAATATAATACTTTACGAGTTATAATCAAAAAATCGTGTTCTTTTAAAAAAATCCTGAAAATTCGATTTATTGATCATAATTCGTAAAGTATTGCATTTAGGCGAAAAGATTATACATATAACCTAAATTAAAGGTTCTGTAAAAATGCATAATTTATGTTATATAAAATTTCTTGTAACTTTTATAGTTTTTGAGACGACCTATAACATTTTCTTTGCCCTAAATTTTAAGTAAGGAACAAGATATCGAGATATGTGAGCTTGTTTAAACATCATTATACCTTATTATTTAAAAAAACCTTTATAATGCCTTTAATTTTTGAAGAGTAACCATTTCTGTCAGCTCCCGAAAAAACCCTCTAGCCTGGCATGTGAAACTAGCAAAACTTCAAATATTATACCATTATAACCATAACTAGCCAAGCTTGTTAAAATCGGGTTAGAGTTTTGAAGATACAAAGTGTTTTTTCCCTTTTAAAAAACCCTTTAATTTTTTTTTGGGGGAGCAAAAATTTTTAAAAAAAAAAATTTTCCGCGTCAGGTATTTTATTGTTGGGGTTTAAAATAAAAAATTTTCCCCCAAAAAAATTTTTTAGATTCAAGATTCAGTTACCCCCTAAATGGCCATTTCAGAAAAAAAAAAAAATCCGGTTTTTTTTCTTGACCCTTTTCCCCAAAAATTTTTTTCGGCAAAGCCAGGTGGGGGGTCCTTTCTTATTTGGGGAAACCCGGGTTTAAGGGTGTCCCCCCCAAATGTGGGCACCCCGGAACCTAATAGAAAACCTAAAAAATTTTGACAAGTTCCCATAAACTTTTTTCCCCCCCTACGGAGATAAAAAAAACCCACGCCCCCGGAAATCGTTTTTTTTTACATAACTTTTAAAATACTAGGCGTAATTAAAATTTTTTTTTTGATGGTTACTAGATAAGTCTTTTTTAAACCCATTAAAAAATATTTGGCTTATTTAGTTTGCCAGGGACGGACTAGCTCTGACACAAAAATCAATTTTTTTTTAAAAGGGTCAACAATATTTTTTTTTAGATAGCTTTAACCTTAATTTAAAAAAAATTTTAAATTTACATCAATAAAATCAATGTTTGAGAAATAAAAAAAATTTGGTAATTTTTTTTTTTTTTTTGGGGGTTTTCTAATTGTACGTCAATATTAGGGAAAACAATTGTTGGGGCCATTTTAAAAAAAAAAACTTCAAAACGATGTCCCAAACGTCTTAACCTTTGAGATACAGGGTGGAAAATTTTTCAAAAAAAACTTTTAATTTTTAATATCTGTAATACCACTTTAGATATTTTAATGAAATTTGGCATATAAGTACTATGTATAAAGAAGCATTTTTTAGTGTACCACTTTTTTTTTAAATTTCCACCAGTGGCGTTCGTACAAAATTTTTGTCCTGCCTATTTTGGCAAAAAAAAAAAAATGTGGTAAAAAAAAATGTTTTTTGTAAAAACAAAAATATCAAAAAAATATCTAAGGTGTATTACAGATATTAATAATAAATGATTTATTTTTTTAAAAAAATTTTTCCCCCCTGTATCTCAAAAATTAAAAAGTTTAATACATACGTTCATATGAAGTTTTCTTTCTTAAAAGGTTTTTTCCTAATATTGAAGTACAATTAGAAAAACCCCCTGTAAAAAAAATTACCCAAACCCTGAATTTTATTTCTCGTAAAAAAATGATTTTTTTGATGTCAATCAAGAGTACCTTTTTTTTGTTTAAGGTTAAAGCTTCTAAAAAAAAATGTTGTTGAGCCTTTATCATAAGGGGGTAAATTTATTATTGTGTCAGAACTAGTCCGTTAAACCAAATAAACCAAATATGATTTAATGGGTTCATTTTTGGAAAACATTTAGTAACCATCAATAATTTAAAAAAAATTTAAAATTTCGCCTAATTTTAAAAAAATTATTTATTTAAAAATTTCCAGGGTCTCCGTTATGTACCTTTTTCTCCCTAGGGAAGGAAAAGGGGAAAAAAATTTATGGGAACTTTGTCATATTTTTTGGGTTTTCTATTAGATTCTCGTCCACCCATCGCTGGATAGCACACATTCTTTTAAAGATATTTTTGCCTCTTTCTCATAGAGGACGCTACAGTAAAAATACTGCCTCACTTGCATGGTCGTTAAGTTTTCTTAAATGAGATGCCTTGGTACCAGACGCCAATGCATCTCATATAAGAGAGAGGAGATAAACTCTATAATCTGCTGACTACAAGGTATATTCTAGCAAATAATGAACCTGTATCTTTTTGTTTTAGGACCGACAGATTTTCAGGCTCCAGCCTATTAAAGAATTCCCAGCTAGTCAATACGAAGCTGCCCGATACCAAAACCAAAAAAAAATCTATGGGGCATCACAAGATATGCCCTACGTTGGGGATATTT
>JAHBCN010008991.1:0-36558 GCA_019359885.1 Listronotus oregonensis | reverse complement strand
GGGAAAAAAAAATGTTATTATTTGCCAAACGATATTTGCTCTCGCGCTAAAAACCCGAATATATTTTTTCGATTCGCTGGTCGGATAATCAATTACTGGACCCGAAATTCAATTTTTTAAAAGCATTTTAGTGTCCGGCACGATAATAATTATTTTCCTACCTAAAATTTACATATTTCCTGCTAATTTTTAAATGGAGAATTTCGATTTTAATTTTTAAATTTTCAATTTTTTACAAAAAAATCCGATTCGATATTGGTTATTAGAAATACCAACAGGTACAGAAAAAAAAAATAAAAAAAAAGTTACATTGCGGACCGGAGGTCAATTTTCCATTCTTAAATGTCGGAAAATTATTGAAAAATTCCAAATAAATCTTGATTACCCGTTTTGTTTGACATTCTTGAGTTTTAAACCGAGTCTTAACTCGAATTTGAAATTTTGTCGAATGGAACATTTGGAAACAGTGTAAATGTTGATAATTAAACGGTAAAAAGCTTTTAAAAAGCATGTAAACTATAAATACACCTATAAAATTTCATTCGTTTCCGAAGTTTTGAAATTTGTGTATTTGAAAAGAAAAAAGAACGAACTTTTAAAAAAGAAAGCTAAAAATTGTATGAAGCTGAGAAAGATGAATAAGTAGAGATCGAAGTCACCGAAAAGAAGTAGGTTAAATTGTTTTAAAGCTTTTTGATGAAGAAAACCAAAAGCTATGGCAACATAATGAAATATTATAGAAAACCTGCGTAAACATTAGTGGCCCCTCTTTCGTTATTTTTTTAAGTTCGTGCTTAATCCTTGATCAATACGTCCATTGTAGCGGACAACCATTTTGCTAAAACCCAGATATTACCAAATCTTACTCTAATAATTGGCGAATTGCCGGTACAATTTGTTGTTGTAACAGTTTTAAAATAAATTGCGCATAAATTCCTTTAAAAAAAATGGTCCAATAAGGTGTTCCCCCACCATACCACCCCAAACATTAAATTTTTTGAGGATGCTGGGTTCGAACCTAAAAACCCTGTAGTTTTCAGAGCCCATATCAACGGTTGGATTATGTCGATTTAATAATGGAAAGGTCGATTCATCGTGAAAACAATATCTAAGAAATTTTTCTTTTTTATTTTTATTATTAAATTTCAAAATCCATCGTCTTGGCTTCGGGAAAAATTTCATTTTTTTTGGGGTTTTTGATCAAACCCCCTTTTTTGGGACTCTTTAACTGTAGTAGGCAGGAATTTTTTTAAGCAAGTTTCTAGTGGTTGTGGGGCTTTTCACGTAACAAAAATTTAAAAGCCTCTTTAATTCCCGTTTTCATTTACGAGTTCCTTTTTTTTATGGTTTTGGGGAGACACCCCCCGTGGGTCTCAAAATTTTTCGATATGATTTTCCTTAAAACCATTTTACAATTTGATCCTTTTACGAAGTTCGTAAACGTCCTTATTATTTATTTTTAGTGAAGAAACAGTTTCCAAAAAAACACACCCATTTAATCGCTGCGGCTGAAAGGGAAAAAAAAAAAAAAAACAAAATTTAATTTTACCCTTTTTTTGCATTTTTGTTTTAGTGAGTCAGGCGAATGTAAGTCAATTCGCCTAATTTTCTATGTTTCTACACAGTGGCCCTTCTGTATACTAAGTAAATAAAAACCCCGAACATTAGAAAAAATGATTTGTTTTCAAAAATTTTTTTGTTTACAATTTTATCTTTAAAAAAAACAACGGAGAAAAAATTTTTAACTTTATGACTTTCCTTTTTTTTACCCGGGTTTTTTTCCAATATTATAGCTGATAAACAAAATAAAGTTATATGATCAGGTTTCAATGATCGTGTTAGTAAACGTTTTTTGCAAGTGTTAATAATGCCCAGAGTGAAGAAATGAAAATTTATCGCCAATTAAACAATTTTGAATGGGGAAAATATTTGGGATTGGGGACGCTGGATTTTTAAAACCCGGAAATTTTGGTGCTAGACTCAAAGAAGTTTAGATACTGTGGTAAGATGTTGTCAGGATGGCTTAAAAAGGGGAAAACAAAAAGCCAGGGGCACAGGACATTTCCCAGAAAAACCCTCTTAAACCGCCGCAAAAGGTTGCTAGCTTTAGAGATCATTTCTCCACAACCCGGGAAATTCTCAGTTTTTACAGAACAGGGAAGGCAAATTGGAATCGAACAGTTTATGTCAAATAAAAATTTTTTTCATTCCGCCTCACTGGGTCTTACATTTAACTAAGACATCGAAAAAATGACTTCCGGGGGAGAAGACTGCGTGGGCCAGGAATGAAAACCAGTGGTTTTTCAAATCCCGATTTTTTTGGGATGGTCGGGGACGGTAAGAAGGGGACGTGGAGGCGCCGTGATCCCAATTTTTTTTTAAAGGCTTTTCATTGCTGCTGGGATTTGGTGTGGGGGGCCATTGCTTACGGGTCTAGGGCTCCAGTGTTTATTAGAGGGCATAACCCTTAGGTACATTAAGAAATTGTGGAACATTTAATTCCCTATCTTAGGCTGTCCAAAACCCAACATTTTAACAGGATAATATCCGGCCACATGGGGGCAAAGTAACGTTGGACTATTTTTAACGAAATTAATTTGCTGTCATGGGCCCCCCAGGCTCCCCATTTTTCCCCGTTTAAACGTGTGGGACATTAGGTAAAAAACTAAATAAATTTTCAACAGCCACCTCAACTTGGTTGCTCTTTTTCCGAGTTGGGTGGCCTGGGCATCTCCGGATTTGATTACCTAATTAGAAGTTAGACGCATTAATGTGTATAAGAAATGTGCATCAAACATTATTAAACAAACTGAAATAAATTACTTTAAAAAAATTTTTTTTAAATTTTATTGAATCCCTTTTTTTTGTTAAAATATGACTGAAATAACTTTATGTTCACTGGGTGTTTGAGTTTCTATGTCACTTAGAATATATTGTGCGATATTGTGTTTAAAAATAAATTAATATAATAAAGTTTATATTAATAATTACCGATAATTTTTTTACGATTCAAACAAAACAATCATAAAAAAGTAAACTGCTTGCGACAATCACGAAAAAAAATTCATTTCCTGAATGGATCCTACCCACTTGCAAAAATGTTAAATATGAAATATCGAAAATGACATTCGAGAATACAAATATTCGATGCGCAGGATTTTTGAAGTAGTTTACTCGTAAAACGGCCTTAAAATTAATAAAAGTGTCTTATCTTTAAAAAAAAAAGGGAAATTTTTTTATGCTGTGCGAGATATAAACAATCAAATTGTGCAATTAACATTGTCGATATCTTTTATATGAAAGGTGCATTTATTTCGGTATTAAAGTTTAAAAAAAAAATTAAAAATATTTTTTGAGTTTTTTAAAAAATTTTTTTTTTTAAAAAGTTTGAAAACCCTTTAATTTTTGGAAACGTTTTGACCCTTTTAAAACGAAATTTGGGCCTTTAAAAATACTGATTTAAACTAAAATACAAAAAAAAAGGATTGTCGGGCAACGGGGGAAACCCCGCCCGTTTAACAATCTATACTGAGTCGAAAAACGCAATTGTGATTGGGGAATCAAGCGCCCCCGGTTAATTTTAAAATTGTAATCGGGAATTTTTTTTTTGGGTAAATTGGGGTAATTTTTTGGACTTTTTTTTCTCCCATCGTTTTCTTTAAAAATTTTTGCCTATTTTCCAACCCAATCAAAATTTTTATTTCAATCTTTCCCGGGAAGAAAAATTTCCCGGAAATTTTCATCCAAGCATTAAAAATTCACTGAAAATTTTTCAAAATAATAGGGGAAATTAATTCTTAATGAGAATTATTACCATTTTTTACAAAAAAGAGTGAATTTTTTTGTTTAAAAAAAAAAAAATTTTCTTTATTTGAAAATTTTTAAAAAAATTATTTATTTTAATATAAAAAGAAATTAAATAAAAATGTTTGTAAAAAATTAAGTATTTAAAATTCTAAAAAAAACTTTTTTATGAGAATAAATGGGACTTAAAATAAATTTGCTCGGATTGAAAGTCTATGTTGTAAAATATTTTTTAGAACTTTTTTAATTTGTTAGATATTTTTAATTTTAAACTGAAAAAAATTTTACTAATATTCTGGTTTCTTTCTTTTTTCGGGTTCCAAAATTTCAATCATTTTGAAAAAGGGAAGCTGAAGGGTATAAGTCTGAATATTTTTGGAAAAACTACACAACTATTTGTTGAAAGCCTTTTTATACAAATGGAATTTTCGGGCGATTCAGTTGGTGTCTAAAATTTTTTGGTATTGACAAACAGGCCAAACTATTTCAAAATTTATGGAGTTTTTGTAGGAACAAGACATAGATAGGGCTTACTTCAGACTAATAATCAAAAGTAACTGATGTTCCACTAATATTAGTAGATTAAAGTTAATAAAAGATGGAAATATAAGATGCCTTTAAATTATTTATAAAGATTCTATGCAACTAAAGTTAGAAATTTGCATTTTATTTTACTAAGAAAAAGCTTCATTTTGTTAAGCATAAAATCTTGAAGTAGGGTACTTAAAAGTCATAATTATCAAAAGTAAATGATGTTCCACTAATATTAGTAGATTAAAGTTGATAAAAGATGGAAATATAAGATGTCTTTAAGTTATTTATAAAGGTTATATGTAACTAAAGTTAGGAATTTGCATTTTAATTTACTAAGAAAAAAGCTTCATTTTGTTAAGCATAAAATCTTGAAGTAGAATTTATATTTTTATTCGAAATTTATACTGGGTTCAAAATTTTCTTACCGAATATCCCACGAGCTTAAATTACTTACCGGAAATTTTTCTTCGGTCACGAATATTTTAAGAAAATTACCAATAATTTTCAAAATATTCGTGACCTCAAAAAAATTTCCGGTAATAATTTATGCACTAGGGATATTATAAGTGAAAATACCACCAAAAAAATTCCCTAAAAGTTTCAGCCCCTAATATTAAGTACTCGCCTAAAGCGTGTGATGATTTTCCATTCCACGTAAACTTTGATTCACAACACGTAAACTTTGATCCTTTTTTTTATTTCTATAACTCAGCAGCATTTTATGTTATCGTCTTGCCCAAAGACGGGATTTTTTGATAATTGAATGTTCTAAAAAGTGTCCATTGCGGCAAAGTCGCAACTCACACCGGCGAGGTAGTACGGGTCACTAAACCTAATAGTACAGTAAACGAAGGTGTGAACCTGAAGATCAGGTGGGGCCGTCACAATTTTCTTTTATTTGCAGGTATTAATGTATACAATAACCTCTAAAAATATCATATATAAAAAAATGTCCCAAAGTGAAATTCTCAAGGCCGAAATCCGTTTTCAACTAAATTTTATCGATACTAAAATATGCACCGCAATTCGTGTTTTGACGAAAATGAAAAGCAGTTTATTAACTGCAAAAATGATTTCTATCACTTTAATCGGTTCAATAAATTTCGCTGAGTATTTTGCACCTGCCCCGTATCTCGAAAGGTGCTTTAAGCCTACTTCCAAACGGACGGACTAATTTTTAAATAACTCACGTAAAAATGCATATTTTTGCATGATTCAAAGTTTACATAAAGAAGGAACGTGTGGCAATAATATCTTGTTCCTGTTTCCTTTTTTTTGTTTCTTTAGAATATTAAAAACTCGAGCATTTTTAAAAACTCTGGAAATCTAAAAGAACCGCCCTAAGAAAAACACGTTGTTTATAAAAATACATAAAAAATATTTATTAAGTCTTTCGGAATGTATTCAACACCTTCCAAAGCCCCATTATCCAAAAGGATTCGGTAAAATTACTTTTTATAAAAAAAAAATGAACAGATTGATAGGAAGGTCAAATTATCGAGCAAAAACTAACTTTGGCTCGAGTTTTTAATATTCTAAAGAAACAAAAAAAAAGGAAACAGTAACAAGATATTATTGCTACAAGTTCCTTTTTTCATGTAAACTTTGAATCATCAAAAATATGCATTTTTACGTGAGTTATTTAAAAATTAGTCCGTCCATTTGGAAGTGTAAGTAGCTTAAAGCACCTTTCGAGATACGGGTTAGGTGCAAAAAATACTCGGCGCATTTAAGGCCGATTATTGCAAAAACTATCAAATTTTTTACAAAAGTGATGGGTATCATTTTTGCAGTTAATAAACTGCTCTTCATTTTCGTCCAAACACGGATTGCGTAAGTGTCATATTTCCGGAGATATCGACCAAATTAGTTGAAAAAACGGATTTCCGGGCTCTTAAGGGCCATTTTCAGGCCCTTGCTTGCGGACATTTTTTTATATATGATATTTCCAGAGGTTATTGTATACATTAATACCTGCAAATTAAAAAAAAATTGTTGTGTTTTGTTGTTTGAGGTTTCTTCGGACTTCATTTACTGAACTACAATTTTATCATAAAATTCTCGTTTTTCTGTCATTTTCTCATAAATCACAAGAGCTACACAAAAAAGAATGACAAAGTTGTTGAAAATTTAATTTTATAAAAAAAGGTCCTTATAATCAAAGTGCTAAGACCAACAGTTCTCGAGATATTTGGCCTTTAATTATTTTATTAGGAAATTTTCAAAAATTATAATTTGTTAAAATTTTATAGTGAAATTAATTGAAGGCCAAATATCTCGAGAACTGTTTGTTTTAGCGATTCGATTATAAGGCCTTTTTGTAGAAAATTAAATTTCCAACAACTTTGTTTCTCATCTTTTTTGTGTAGCTCTTGACATTTATGAGAAAATAACAAAAAAACGGGAATTTTATGAAAAAATTAGGTTTAGTGACCCGTACTACCTCGCCGGTGTGAGTTGCGACTTTGCTGCAATGGACACTTTTGTAGAGCATTCAGTTCTCAAAAAATCCGGTCTTTGGGCGAGACGATAACATAAAATGCTGCTAAGTTATAGAAATTAAAAAAAGGATCAAAGTTTACGTGATTTTTAAATGGATAATCTTTACACGCTTTTGGCGAGTACTTGAAACTTTCAGGGAATTTTTTTGGGGTATTTCCAACAAAATTTCATGATGGGACCGAAAAAAAAATGGTCGCAAAAACACGCTAGTAAAGATATTTGGGAGATGGTTCTTTATTAGGCAAAAGAACCGATTTGACGTATTTTTAGATCAAATTAAATTTAATGCAAGGGGCTTCTTGTTAAAGAAATCAAATTGTTTAGCAAATAATTCGGCCTTTCCCTTAGAGGTATTATCGAAGGTTAGGGGTGCAAGAGGAACGGGATAGAACTTTAAATTGATGTTTTTGCAAAGGACCACAAAGATTTACTGCCATTGAGCAAGAGAGAACAAACCTGACTATCTCAGACTATTTTCTATTTAAATGGCCCAAAATTTTCTTTGAATAAAGAAATGGTTAAGAAATTGTGCTTCAAGTCTGTAAAAAAAATGCATTTCCTCTATTTCTAAAATTTAGTAATTCGTAATCCGTAAACAACCTTTTTACGAACAATTTACCCAACGAATTATCCTCTTTCAATAACCCTGCTGAACACGTCAAATCAAACCGGAATAAAAAAAGTTTTTTTAGCATCGCACGAGCTCCAACAACAAAAACAACTTTTCCTTTTTGCCCCGTTAACAAGTTACCCTTGTAAACTTGTCCCGGCAGCAAACTTCCAACGACCACTAAAATGTGTTATATTGCAGTTATTAAATTTTTATATTTCTCTATATGTCGGTCATTTTTCATGCTTTTGCACATTATAGCGGATTTGTTACTTTGTAAGGGATGCTTTTATAGTTTTCCGGAAACTTAATTGCTGTTTCCTCTTAAAAATACTTCGATACAATGTTAAAAATAAATTATCTCGGTTCGAAATTGCGGCAACAATGTCGCCAATTTAAAATTCATCTGTGTGGTTTGGTAGAATTTTATTTCTATATATATTTTTATTGGTGTTTGCGAAGAACCAAAAATACAGATCTTTTTATGTATGTTAAAACTGTTTACCAGCAGTTTAAAACAGTCAAAATAATTGTTATTCTCTTAAATATGTCTGGCAACACTACTAATGTGTACTGAAACTTCTTGAGACACAACGAATCAAGCATCGTTTAAGGGCGCCACTGCGGTAATCAGTGTTATACCGAACGTCGTTTTTAACTCTGTAATGATAAGCCATTTTGACTCATTCTCTCAATTTCGCAGATGCTTTCATTGTAAAAATGTTTCTTAAAGAAGTGGAGCTCTGAACCGGATAGAATTAATTTAATCAAATCTAGATAATTTATCAGAAAACTAATTGGCTGGACTTTCTAGAAACAAAAAGAATAGAAACGTAATTCAAATAATTATTTAACATTTTACCTTTATCAGTAGCTTTGAATTATCAAAAATATGATTTTACATTTTTAATTAATCATTTGGTGTAAGTCTCCTTCAATACTTATAAAACCATTAAGGCTCATATGAAAACTATAAATGTTATTTACAAGAAGATGCGGATATTATTTTTGATGTTATAACTGCTCTTCAATATTTGTAAACAGTAAATTTAAGTGTCAATATTTCAATAGGAATATGTACCAAATGTAGTTTAGGTAAACAACATTTCTGTATAAGGCCATTTCGTGCCATGCAACATATTTTTTATTTGATATACCAGCAAAGACGTAGTTGTATGAATTAATATTTCCTGCATGATTAAAAAAAAATTGTGAAGTACCAACCATTAGTATAGGATTTCTTCGACTGTAAATATTGGAAACAACAAATATTTAATCATAAAATTAGTCCATTTCTCTTCAAAGAGCCTCCCACAAAAGAATGCAGTGTCAAAATTTTTTTAAAAAGGTTTAAATGAATAACCACAGTTCTAAGAAGCCCTTAAATTATTTATATAACTACTTCCAAAATTTTGAATATAAATAATTAACCAAATATCTCGAGAACTTTGTAGCGATTCTTATGACTTATAGTAGAAAAAATTCCCCTTTGTTTTTAGAGCTCACATTTCAGGAAATAGTTTAAAAAACATTCTTTAAAAAATGACATGTCTAGTTGTACCGTATCTTGCTGGTGTTATGTTGGTTTTCTACAATACACTTTTTAGAATTAGCTCTAAAAGAATAAAGTCTTTGGCATTAACTAAATGTGCTGGTTTTGTAAAAAAAACTCAAGTTTACAGTATTTTAAATGGATAAAATTTTTCTCCTGTTCTGGCATACGTTGCAAATTCAGTTGGAGATTTTTATCGAGGGATTTATGAAAACATTTATATGGGTTCCGATTTTAAAGGAAATTTGGCAAAAGAATCATTAAAGATGATGGGAGCATTTCTTATTGCAAAAACTCAACGATTTTTAAGACCTAAGATTAAATTTTAATCAAGAGGGCTTCGTATGTATAAAATGAATGTATCAGTAGCAAATAATTCAGGCATTTCCTTAGAGTTTTCATTATGACATAGAATTTAAATTGATTTTAAAGGAAATGTTAGTTTATTTTGAAGAGAGATACAAATGTATCTAGACTATTAATTCTATTTATGGAAAATATTCTACTCACAATAAGATTTAAATTCTAGTCTTTTAAAGAAAAGTTTTTCCACTAAAATTTAGAATTGGTTTCGTAAACTTTTTACAGAAAAACCCAACGATTATGGTTCTTTAATAACCTGCAACCGCAAATGCAACCTGGATATATAAAAAATTAATTTTAGCTCCAAAAACTCCAACAACAAAAACAAATTTTTTGTTAAATACCTTATAAACCTTCCGACCTTCCAAAACAAAATTTTATATTCATTAAAATTTTTTGAATGCGTCATATTATTACCACAATTAACAGATGGACATTGAACGAATGCGTTATTTTTCCAACTCTAATGTGCTGGTATCTTTTAAAATCTTCTCTATGTTTGGAAATTATCTGGTATCGAAAATGCGGAAAAACTAGACCTTTTTTATTATATAAAGAATCGTACCGCTGTTAAGCAGGTCATAATGTTATTCTCAAATATGTCTGGCAACACTTCTAATGGTATGAAACTTGCTTCAAACACAACGAATCACAGCATCGTTTTAGAGACTGTCATAAATAAGGTGGGTGGACCATGAAAGGCCAAGCTCTTTGCAAGGCCAATTACTAAAAAGTCGTAGTGGTTGCCATAAAACTTAAGTTTCCGAGTAAATAAACTTTTATTTTTTATTTTTTTTTTAAAATGATATAGGAAAATTTGCTATGGTACTAAAGAAAAAATACCTTATTTACATCGTAGTTAAAAAAACGGCAGTGTTTCTAGGAAAGCCATTGGTTCCTTACAAGGCCAATCAAAAAGTTTACAATGGACCTTGATAGGGCACAATGTCCTTAAAAATATTACTAGTTATCATGCTTTCAATAATTTTATTTTAATGTTTTGTTAAATAAGAAAATTGTTGTCATAGATAATTAGTATTTTTATTGTTTGGCCTTCTTAGGAACTTTGGTCGATTTTTTATTTTCATTATTTCGTCATTTGAAGATTTATTGGTTATCAGTATAATATTATTACAATTATTTTTTATAGTGTTCAGGTAACAATAGTTGAGAATTTTTTAAAGTGAATATGTTATTGTAAAAATTCAATGTTTGATATTAATGAAATATTTGTTTATGTAGTTTAAGTAGAACTAGAGATTTTGACTGTTATAACGTTAGTTTTAAGTTAAATTTAATAAATAATGATTAAGTATACATTAAAAAAATATTTTATAAGCTATATTATAAAACAAAGTGTTACTTAATAATTTATTTGTTTTATTTATTCAGTAAATAAAAGAATAATAACTGGTCTTCCATGGTCCGCCCACCTTACCGATGTCGCCAAATGTAGCAATAGGTACTTTAATTTAAATTAAGTCGATAAAGCTACAAATAATAAATACCTAACAAACACTGGAGGTCCAAAATAAATATTTTTTTTATATTTTTTTCAAAGCTACACTGCCAGCCGGAATTGAAGAAAAGGTATTGCTCCATTGTAAACACTCAGATATTTTTTTCTTTATACCGATTGCAGTAAAATCCAAACCTTTGGTCTACCTTTTTTTTAATAATCTCAGGCATTTTAATCGACTTTATATCAACAAAACTAGATATATTTTTATTATTATTTCTATCTTTCAAAATTTCATTTGGTTCTGTTTGGCGTTCATTTTAAGAGATTTTGCTTTGACCAATATATGAACAGTTACTTAAGATTTCGTTACTTATAATGATAATGTTTGGCTTGTCCATGTTAACAAGATTTAAAGTTTTTTCAGTATGCATAGTAAAATAGTCACCACCAAGCTCAATTACATCTTGATCTTGGTTTATAGTTGAAATTACCACTAAGATACTCGAGATAATTTAGCTATCCCTTCGGTTTGATGTGGCAGGAAAATCATTGGTATAGTCTGTCTCAAAGTATACCGTGTTAGCTCTTGACTTAATTTATGGATTATACCTGCCGACAGCAATAAAACTGCGGATCGGTAGGTATTAAAGGACAGAACATTAGGAACGGACTTAAATAATATAAAGATTTATAATTTATTGTTTATTTAGGTAAGTGTAATCTTAAAATTACATTAAGAAATTAAATATATACAAAGTTTTAATAAATTTATAACTGCATTATTTACACATAATTACATTTTTAATCTTAATATCCAAATCTAATTCTGTTTCACTATCAGAGTCATCATTGAGATTAATTACAATAGGATTTATGTTGTTTTGGATAGAAATGTAAGAGTCCTCAATTTTTATAATGTGCTGTAGTGAATTTTCCAGCTCTCAATTGGTATGTTAGTAATTGCATTTTTTATCAATTTTATAACACTGGACTTAAAGTAGGTGTAACATTTTCTGCTCTGATTTTTGGTTTTACTTGGTTCCACAAATGCTCTATGGAGTTAAACATACAGTGATACGGAGGAAGCCGTAAGTGAGTATGCCCAGCCTGTTCAGCCAAATTATCACATACATATTGTTTTTTAATTGCATATGAATTTAGGACATCCAAAAGATGCGTTTTTTTGTAACTGAATTCAAAATAAATATCATTTTCTAACAAATATTCCTGGATTTGTTTTTGAACTGATGAACAACAATAGTTTTGAAAAAAAGTTCTGCACTTGTATCCTCATGACAATCCAAGCTAGAATCCTTAATATTCTTTGCAGACAACAGCAAGCAGTTTCGGACAAATCCGTCTTCTGAACCAGCGTTTATTATGGTAATGCGTTTTCCTTTATTTGAAGGTGTTTTCGTCTGACAGTTTTAACTGGAATCAACCCATTCTTTGGATACTGTGTCGTGTGTATCGAACCATGTTTCATCAAGGTAAATTATGGATCTGTTTTCTAACCTATATCTTTTAATTTCTTAAAGATAATTAAATCTCCAAGTGCGTAATCTGTGCGATTCCATTACTACTTGCCTTTTGTCTATTTTGTGGTATTTAAATCCCATTTTACAAACAACTCTATGGAGGGTGGCACGGCTTATATTTATATTGGTTTCATCTGCGTCTAGCTTTTTTTTCAGTTTTTTCAAGGTAGGAATAACTTCGCTTTTATAAAGACAATATATTTTCCTTCTTCACTATTCTCTATACGGTGAGATTGAAAATCACTACGTTTTTTTTCTTTGCTCAATTCTTCACTAATAATAATATCCGTTATAGATAATATTGGAGTTTTTGTAAGTAGACAGGTTTCTTTTAAAGCTTCTTGTTTAATTAGACTTCTACTAATTAAAGTTTCATACACATTTTTTACAACCTGTTTTGCATCCAATGACAAATGATTTCGACGCGACATAGTTATATTCTCGTAAAACAACTTTTTCGAAACGCACAGTAAAAACGGTTATTCAACACTGCCTCTGAAATATTAGCCAAAATGTTTTTATGATTAATACTCAAGAAATACCTGGTCCACCCCTGGCCTTATGAACAAATGGGTTTACCCAATAACAATAGGTAATAAAATCGTTAAAGGTTTATTGGGGTATGGTCTGTCAAAAGCCATAACGATATACTTTGAGACAGACTATACCTATATCACAATTGATATTTTCATTAGTTTCATTGGGGGTGGCTAGTCCAACATCAAAATTATTATTAAAATTTTGATGTTTCTTTATATCAAGTTCTTCACAAATCTTGTTTATTTACATCTGGATCTTGGTTTACAGTTGAAATTTCCACGTCAGACACTAGAAACAGTTCAGCAATCCCTTCTGTTTGATGCGGCAGGGAAATCATTCGTGTATCACAATTGATAATTTTATAAGTTGGGACTCGTAACCTTGGGGACCGTCTGTGGTTCCGGACTCGGGATTCACATACGGTCTGGCCAGTCCCTACAAAACCACTGCGATGACATCATCTAATGACGTTATTCGGGAATGGGGAAAGATCCCGAGTTAAGACTCTAGATACAGCGTTAAAACAAGTAGGTTATTGGTTTAAAAACGGTTTTTGGGAACACCAGCGCCATCTTAATATAGTGCAATTTGAGGGCCCTTTTTGTAACACAAAGATGGTGTTCTTAGTTTTACAATCCACGATTAAAAGAAAGCAAGTTAGAGTTGCACCATGATTTAATTTTAATCAGACAACACGAAGTGCGAATTGTCCATTTTTTCCCTTTAACCTTTTAAATCCTTAAATACCGGGTTAATAAACTTCCTCTTACTTCACTTAAGATACCAAAGGAATATAAGTACTTAAGTTATAAGCCTTCCGGTACAGTCTTAAAATTAAAAAATAAAATGGTATGAGCACGATTTTCTTGTTTTAGCCCGAAGCACTAACATTGTGCAAAGCTAATTTATTAGGCATTTTTATTACAAAATTAATAAAATAAAATTACAGGTTGTGCGTATAAAATGAAATTAGATACTCGAATAAATGTGTCGAACAGTATGTTTTACATGATTATGGCAAATTGGTAGCTGGCGTAACGCAATACTATTTCATTCCTAGAAAGTAAAAGTGTTGAAGGCGATAATAAAAACATGATCACTCTAGGCGAAATTTTAGATGTTGTTTTCATTTTTTATTTCTGATGAAAAATCACGCTTACAAAACAGCTTCGTTCTCTTGCCCACCGACACACAGTGGCATGATACGAGGTAGACTGTTTCAAAAAGGGCTACAGAAAGCTTAGCTTCAGCAAATTACATTTTTTTAAATGAAAACCTCATGAAATTTAAAAAAGATTGCCTAAGCTCTTTTTTAAGAAATTTGTTTTATTTTTTTTTTAAATTCTGCCCCAATTTGAAAAAGTGGCAACTGAAATTTTGAGTCTTTGGGTAAAACAAATTTTTACTCGATATGTTGGCCTAAATTTCGTTACTTGGGAGTTTTCGGGGTTTCCATTTACGAATACACTTAAAATACAAGAAATATGAACAAAACATTTTTCTCCGGGGTTTTCGAGGTCACTAATCACAAATCTGAGGTCAAAATTTGAAAATTTTGAAATCCAAGATGGCTAATCCAAGATGGGGTCCAAAATGGCGCGTATCAAAATTAAAAAACACTAAAAGTACGGAGAATATGCTCTAAATGTTTTTCTATTTGCAATATTTAGAAAAAAATAATAGAATATATACATTAGAAGGCAGTTGGTTATAGCAAATTAAAAAAAATATACAAAAAAATTAATTAAAAAAAAAAAAAATAAAACATATATATTTTAGACGTTATTATTGCACTTGAAAAAAATATTTATATAATATTTATTTATATAATGATTCCTTGAGTGCCCTTTAAAACGGAAACAAAAAGAGAACTTTTGAAATTTGGCACAGGTCATAACAGCTAATAATATATTTTAAAAATATTTTGGCAAGTGGAGGTTGCCAGATCTAACCCGAAACCCCCTTGTAATTTAAATAACACCCTTTTTTATTGCATATTCGGTTTACACAAAATTTAATAAGTTTTATTAACATCTTTCTATATATATCTTACCGTTTTTAAGAAAATAATTAACCTATTTTTTTTAAGAAAATCACCATTTAAAGGTTTAATATTTACGTGCCTAACCGAGCTTGATACTAAAAAATTTTTTGGGGGTTAGACAATGCATGTATTTAAAAGATCTACATCATTATAAATATATCCTACAAGTTCCCAAAAAATTTGCATTTTTACCATTTAAAAATTAAAACTAAATTTTTTTTAAAAAACATACTGTTTTTATCCTATTTTTAAATTAACCAATAATTTACCACAAAATGTCCAATGTTCTATATCCATCTGCCTTCGTTTTTCAAATACAAACGAATTTTAATTTTTTCCATGTGTTTAAATACTATCTACAGTAAACCACCGGCATAATTTACAATTTACCTAGGTAAGCCAGAGTTTGTATTTTAAATTGCTCTGACAACTATTTGACATATAAGGTAAAAATTATTTATTTTGTTTGATTATTAAGATATAAATGCTCAAAATATTAAAATTTGCTTATATTTAAAAAACGGTAGCAGATGGGTATAGAAAGACGTAGGACATTTTGTAGGTAAATTTTGGTCTATTTAAAAATGAGATAAAATACAGTAGTTTATTTAAAAAATTGAGTTTTTAATATTTAATATCGGTAAAAATGCAAATTTTTGGGACATCCTGTGGATTTTGCTATATTACATGTAGATCTTTTAAAAAACATGCATTTCTAACCCCCAAAAAAAATGTCTTGTATTCAGCTCGGTTAGGCAGTAAATATTAAACCTTTTTAAATTGTTTTATAAAAAAAATGAATAATTTTTAAAAACCTAAGATATAGGTCTGGAAGATGTTGAAAATTACTGTTTGTGTAAATCCGAAAGAATAAAAAATAAGGTGTCCCATTTAAAATTACAATGTTGCCGGGTTTCGGTTAGATTCCCTGCATTTGCCAAAATATTTTTAAAATGTAGCACCATTATGCCATTGTGCCCAAATTTCAAAAAGTTCTTTTTATTGGTTCCCCAGAACTTTTAATAGGACACTCAACGTGAATCACCCTATATAGTTATTAAAAAACCTTTTAATTATTATATTGTGTAAATCAAACAATAATTATATGACAAAAAAAAACTTAAATTTTAAACAGCCTTATTACTATTTTATTATTATATCTAAAAATATGAAATAAATTATAGGATATGTATATTTTTGTAACAATTAATAAAATACCCACGAACGTTATACAAAGTGTATAAATTTTTTTTATTTATTATTTTTTTAAATTTAATGTATGTTTTTTTTTAAAACATTCTATATCTTTTTCTTAAAATCTTAGACAATGTAATGGTTTCAATAACACTAAAATCTTAAACTTCCATTGTCTTTATTTATTAATTGTTACACAACGTTTCGGTTAGTAATGTATCTCCAACCTTTTTAAAGTGATAACTGTACTACATTAGAATAGGGTGTCCCAGAAAAGAACTTCGAACTAATAGAAAACCTAAAAATATTATGACAAGTTCCCAACATTTTTCATATGATTTCCCTACGGAAAAAGTTACATAACGGGCCCCTGGAAATCGTTTTTGTTTAAATAACTTTAAAATATGGGCGTTTTAAATTTTTAATATATTTACTAAAATCTTCTTAAATGAACCCATTAAATCATATTTGGTTATTTTTGCCAGGGACGGATTCCGACACAATAAAGCAATTTTTTTAACACTTGTATGATAAAGGTTCAACAATATCATTTTTGATTTTAACCTTAAACTAAAAAAAGTATTCTTAATTGACATCGATTCACTTTTACGAAAAAATTCATGATTGGTAATTTTTATAAATTATGGATGTTTTCTAATTGAGTTAATATTGGGTTTGGGGCCATTTGAAGAAAACTTATAAAACGTATTCCAAACGTCCTAATTTCCGGATCAGGGTGGTAAAATTTTCAAAATAAATCATTTATTATTAAAATTTGTAATACCACTTTAGATTTATAATGATATTCGGCATACATTATTATGTATCAAAAGGCATTTTTAGTGTGCCACATTTTTTTTATTTGCCAAAATAGGCAGGTCAAATTCTTGAACCCAACTGGGGAAATTTAAAAAAATGGGTAAATAAAAAACCTTGATAAATATGCCAAATTTCTTAAAATATTAAAGTGGATTAATTTTAATAATAAATTATTCTTTTTGAAATTTTCCACCTTATCTCAAAGTTAAACGTTTGGGAATTTTCATAAAGTTTTCCAAATGGACCAAAAATTGTTTTCTATTTAACAAATTAAAAAACCCCTGTATAATGAAAAAAATTACCAACCAATATTTTTTTTCCCTAAACAGTTGTTTTATAGTCAATTAAGATACCTTTTTTGTTTGGTTGCTATCTAAAATTAAATTGTTGAGCCTTTATCATGGGTGATTAAAAAATTGCTTTATTGTTCAATGTTCCCTGGCAAACTAAATAAGCCAAATATGATTTAATGGGTTCATTTTAAAAAGACTTATCTAGTAAATCATATTAAAAAAAATATTAAATTACGCCGTGTATTTGAAAAGTTATTTAAACAAAATATTTTCAGGGGCCCCGTTAATGTTCCCGTAGGGAGGCTCAGGGGAAAAAGTTTATGGAAACTTGTCATAATATTTTAAGGTTTTCTATTAGATTCCGAGAGATTGCCCACATATTCTGGGACACCCTGTATATCTTCCAGCAAAATTGTATTTCTTACATCTATACACTCTGTATAATATTTTTAAATTCGAATATGTAAACTTTACCATATTTTTGAATCTCTTTATTAAATAATAAGGTAGTTATTAGAATTTTATTTTTTTTTGGGTTTTTCCGAGGGTGTTTCAATATATTTCCTTTTTGACTCACCTGATACAGCAATAATATTTTTTGTTTAGAAACTACAACTATAAAAACCCCTGAGTAAAATGTTTTATCATTTTCTCCATCTTTAGTTTTTTTCAATTTTGAATTTTTTTGAATTTTGACCTTTAATTCGTAATTAGGACCACAAGATCCCCTGAGTTTTTTCATTTTGATATTCGCCATTTTCCATCCATATTCGGATTTTTTCAAAATTCGATCTTATATTTTTAAAATAGCCCCGAAAATCCCCAAGTAACAATATTCAGGCCAAAAAATTGGTTTTACCCAAAGACTTGAACCATTCGCGCCGCGAAAATGGATCCAATTTGGGGTTCTGAGCATAATGTTTTTCCCCAAAACGGTATGAGTTATCAATAATTTTCAAAAACTATTAAAGCGAACCTTAAACACCTGCTGTAATAGTTTTTTTTTGGTTTAGTTTTTAATATTTCCTTAATGAAATCACCCTAAAATCGGTTATGTTTAGATACTTTTTTTCTTAACTCGACTCATATTTAAAATCCACCTCGGTTACAGCAGAAAGATTATTTCCTTACCTATAAAATGGTGTATAATTTATGTCATTTAAGTGAAAAATAGTTACCGAAAACGGTATTCCTGTGGCTTGAATCGGAAACAACATCGCATCGATACACCAAATTTGGAACCTAAATAAAATATTATTTTTTTTAAAGGGCTATACGAAAATTGTGGTAGTGGGGTTTGCTAGTCTCCGCCCACCGTCTCCGCGTCCTTTCGCCCGATCCCAAAGGGTAGCGTAAATGCACTTTTAAAATTCTAAAAAGGGTTTGATCTAGGATAGATACAGAGTATACAGATTAGAAGGAAAAAAATACTTTCTGGCTCAAAAAAGGAATCCAAGCTTTATCTGCTGAACTTAACCACTCATATGTAACGGATGAGCATTGGCAAACTTTTTTTGCGATAGCGAACATGATTAAGTTTTGGACAAAATTTTTGACGCCCTTTAGCTGATTGTAGATTTTAACGCCATCTTTAAAAATTAAACAATAAAAGTTTAATTACTAAAGGATCTCATCTAATTTGAATATGATGCAAAATTTTGCCAGGACAACCAAAAAACTCATTTGACTACTACATTTAAATCCAACCAGCAACTTTCAATCTTATATGGTTATTAAAATTCTGGTATATTACATAACAAAAATTTTTAATTAGTAAGTTTCAAAACACTTCGTTGTTCCAAGGAGATAATAGGAGGACAAAAAATGGTGTTAAATAGTACTAGAGATGGGTAATTGATATCGATCATTACAAATTTGTAATTATTAACAAAAGCAAGTTTTGTATATTAGTTTGTTTCCTGCGGATATCAAATGGCCACCACGTTTTTCAGATTTAAAAATGTGTGATTTCTTTTTATAGAGAGCTCCTTAAAAAGATTTACGACACTCCTGTGGACACTAGCTAAATTATATAGACGCAAATTTTAAAAACAAAGGGAAACTCTTTATTAATCCTAAGACTCTAGATGTAGTACTCATTAGTAAATTATATTACATGGTGGTCATTTTAAATAATAAGTAATGCTTTTTTGTACCAACTTTTTTTAAATAAATTTACTTTAAATATTTTTTATGCCTTTTTATGGCAAAACACCTTACCTAATAAGTTTAAAATTAAAAATAAATATATAAAAATATATATATATATATATATATATATATATATATATTATATATATATATATATATATATATATATATATATATATATATATATAATATAATATATTATATATATATATATATATATATATATATATATATATATATATATATATATATATATATATATATATATATATATATATATATATATATATATATATATATATATCGAACCAAAATATCGATGCGTACCTTCTCATCCCTACATAGCTGTATTAGTATCACTATAACGCGATCGTTAATTGAATATTTGATTTTTTGTCGCTATTGTAATAACTTAACTTTAGTTTTGACAGTTTCCTTAATAGAAATTAGATTAGAAACAATAGTGGTTACGAAAAACATACCGACTTGCGTGATGTTGGGAAATTTTTAATAAGAAAAAGAATTGTTATAATAACGCTAATAGCTTATGAATCTATTAAAGAAAATATTAATATAAAATATTTAGAAACCAACAGTGTTTATAGAGTGTAACAGGTTTGACGAAAATTCAAATTATTACTAAAATACGTGAAAATATCCTATAGAATAATCTCTTACGTTAAAAGCAGATGTCACAATTAATGGCGATGGGATAAGTCAGAAATTTTATATGAAATATGTGTCAAAACTTGACAGATTTTTGTCTAAATGATATTAAAGTTACAAACTTTGGTACCAATTATTTATGAAAAGCTTAACAATTGGAAACTTTAGTCTTCATCGCTTATCAGTAGATTCATTTGCTAATGGAGTAAACTAATTGTAAGTTTTAAATGTTTTAATCTACAAATAAAAAAATAATAATTATTTTTAAGATTTTAATGGGTGCTTAAGATTGTTAAGAAAAACTTGGAAATTTAAAATAGAAGATTTAAAATGGCAGATTTTGGCATTTACATATAAACCTATTTACCTCAGATTCAGGATACAAGGTTTTTAAGGGTGCTGGGTCAAAATTTGGAGATCTAAAATGGCTTATTCAAAATGGCGGATTTTGGTACACTAGAGCCCCGCTAATCCGAACTACTTGGAACCAACCCCGTTCGGATTAGCGAAAATTCGTATTAGGCGGAATTTTGTCTTATAATGCCGTATTATTTTTTTTTGAGGCATATTTGGCGTCTGATGTGTAAAACATAAAAGGTCCTACGCTTAATACACCTTTATTATTTAACAATAGATGGTGTAAAGCCGATTTTGTGCATTGTGTCAAAAGATCACTAAATTTAAATTGTGCTGGTCAATAATTTGTAAGTATCTGAAAATAAATTGTGTATAAGATTTTGTTAATAAACGTACGACTTTACTTAAAAGAACTTGTTTTTCTTTACTTTTGCTAGTTCTTAAATTTATAAAAAAAAAAAAATCCTGTTCGGATTAGGCGGATTTTCGGATTAACAGGATTCTAGTGTATTTATAAACCTATTTGTCTCAAATTTGAAAAATCAGGAGTCGATTCCTTTAGAAATCGGATCCTTTTAAAAAGGAATCAATTTCGGATCACTTTAAAATTATATAACAAATCCGGATCACGGATCCTATTTTTAAAAGTAATCGATTTTAGCCCTCGGATCCTTGAAAAGAAATCGATTCCTAGATTAGGTTCTAAAAGGATTCTATTTCTACCCAGCTCTGATCCGAACTTAATGTAATGGGAGTGGTCGATAGAATGACCTATGGATAGAACTTCGGGTCTGGTATTTTAAAATCTCTTTAGTATGGATATTGCAAAAAAAAAACAGATTATTGTAACATACGTCTTTAGAATAAATAGAAATATTTCATTTCCTTTTTATCACATATATGTTTTACACAAGGAAGTTTAAAGGTGTATGGAAGCCCAATGCTATGGCCCATTCGATCAAAAAATGTCCAGCCCAGTATGAAAATAACTGTCAGAGTTGGCCCCGCTGATTCTGCGCAATAACAAAATTCTACGAAATAATTTAATGTGTTGCCTACTTACACACTGATAAATCAGTGTGAAGTTAGCCAACACATTATAATTTTATGAGAGCCGGAGTACCGTTTTTTGGATTGATCAAAACCTTCTTATTTTAGTGATTAGTGTTTATTAAATTGTGACTATAATTTTGTGTTTATTGTTTGTTACTTATAATATCGTAACAAAATGACTAGAGGTTGTATGATTTTGTCTTGCAAATCCAAGGGTAACATACCCGTCTTTTTAACTTTAGGTAAGTATTTTTTATATTTAAATTAGGTGCTTCTTCTAAGACGTAACGTTAGGTAACCGAATAAATAATAATATATCAATTATGAATAATAGAAAATGAAAATTTCATAGGAAATATTAGAGAGAAAAGTAAGGCAATCTTAACTATCTTTTAGATGATTTCCACAATGTTTGTGTATTTCTGTGGATTATTAAAAAGAAATAAGGTTAACATTTGGGTACTTTTATTTCATTTAATAATTTAGTACACTCTTTTAAAGGATCAAAATTATTGATTACTATGGGCAGACCAGGCAAATTTTAATATATACAGGTCCCTCTAATTGAATGAAAGGAAGTACAATTTTGGTACGGTTTTTTGGGGCGCTAATTACAAATCTAAAAAAAATTGGCAATATTTCGTTTTCGAGATATTTATCATCAAAATTGAAAATTAAACCAACCCTATTTACACTATTCCTCCTTCTTTTTGCACAAAATTCTTGATTTTTACACTAAATTGGCACACAATATTTCACAAACCCCTTTTTAAAACTTTTTTTTATGTTTATTTTACACCTTTTTTATACTTTTATTTTTTAACTAAATATGGCTGCTGCCTTTGAACTTAAAAGTTCGCAATTTAATGGAAAAAATATGTAAAATAAATAAAAATACAAGGTTTTAAAAGGTGTTTATAAAATATCGTGTGCCACTTTAGTTTAAAAATCAAGAATTGTGTACAAAAGACGGGAGAAATATATGAAAATGAGGTTAGTTTAATTTTCAACTTTGATGATGAAGATCTCGGAAACGAAACGTTGCCGAAAAGATATTTTTCAGATTTGTAATCAGCGCACTCAAAAACCCTTATACCAAATTTGATCAAAATCGGAGGGAGGCAACTTTCGAGACAATACCATTTGTTTAAAAATAAATTAGATTTTTGGTTTCTTTATCTTGCATTATCAACTTTTTAAGCTCGACATACTGTACACACATAATATTTAACGGATACTGTTACAATGGATACTCAGGTACCAAAGTTACTAAACATTTTTAACCACTGTTATTCTGTCTCATGAATATTTGTTATTAGTGAAAAGTATATGCCTAAAAAGCAGTTATAAAAATTTTCACTTTTTAATGTACAACCATAATCTTAGGATTAGATTAAACTCATTTACACTATCTTGCCTTCTTTATCACAAAATTGGTGATAAGTACATATTACAATGTTTGAAATTTATTTTAAAAAATCGTTGTTTTTATTTATTTACAAAGATTTTGGTAAAAATACAAAACTTCAAAAATATCGACCATTTAAATAGAAGGCAGTAAAGTGGCGCCATCTATTCTTTCCATATTATATCAGATGATATAAAATCTAATATTACACAATAATTTTAAATATTCTATAGTAGTATCCTTTAATAACCAACAATTTTGTGCAAAAAAAAACAGTGAATGTTGGAATTTGACATTTGATGATGTCAATTTTATAGATAGTAACAAAGAATTATGGAAATCCGGCCCTGACCTATTATTCATTGCGCAAATTCCGCGGGGCCAACCCTCCTATTCCCGCTGCCCTGCACGCCTGGTCAATTTTGTTCTACAGTATTGGGCTTCCATACACCTTTAAACTTCCTTGGTTTTACATGGTATAATATTCCGAAAGTAAATAATATATTTATACTCAATTACGTTATACAGAGTGTTGATTTTTCTAGATTACGTATAATTTTATGTATTTCCGAGAGAAAATTATAATAAATTACTGAAAATGTTCGTTCAATTTAAAGCTGACAACTCGGGTGTGAAAATAATGATATACGACATGTTAATAACACTTTTCATGACACATATTTATTAGTTAAAATTATAAGAATCATAGAGAAACATGTTAAATACATATATGAGAGTATTAAAAGTAGAGCATTAAAATATTTTCTTGGTTAAGTATTGATTGATTTATTTGATTTTGATTTCATTATATTTTATTTTCTTAGTAACATTAAAAAACATGTTTTAATATGTTTATAATGAATAGTTTGTTTTAACAATGCTCGGTATTAAAACTGCTTTGTGTTAAAATTATAACGTTTATCAAAACTAATTGGAGGAGTGTAGCGGGATGAGGGCAGGCCAGGACCGTATCTGAGGGGGAGTTTTGCGGGTTCAAACCCCCTTTGAAAATCGCGAAAATCTTATAACGTAAAATAAAATAAAAACGACTGGTATTTTTTTTTTTTTTTTTAAAATACTTATTTTAAAGTAAAAGATTTAACACTTTATTGTAAAAAAAAATAAAAGAACAAAATAGACAAATTTGGTGACAAATATACAAATATTAAAATAAATAGAAACAATTTTAATTAAAAATAAAATTCCAAAATATATCCAAAATATCTTTTAAAACAATGTGAAGTATATCAATAAAATTACAGTTAAGGACAGAAAGAACAAAGAACAGAGAGACATCACACTGGAAACATATTAAAATCATATTTAAAATATTGCTCTGTGCTGTAGAAGGCATTTTTTATTAAAAACGTTTTTATTTTTTAAATTTTTGGAGATTCAAGTTTTGACTCTCTGTGGCCAAGTTATACCTTTATCGCCATGTCTGAGGTACTCTGACATTTTGTTAGCCGACAGTGGGTAGGCACATAATGAGTCTTATTCCTTGTGTAATGATTATGTATATCCTCATAGGTTGGCAAACCGTTCTTCTGCTTTATGTAAACTAAATTTTCTAGGATATAAGCACAAGAAAAAGTAAGTATTCCTAAGCTGACGAAGGCACCACTGCAATCCTCCTGTACCCAGACCTGCTATTATTCGTATAGCTCTTCGTTGCAATCCAAACCCCTAAGGGCATTGGACGAGTGTCCCCATGCGATCACTCCATAAGTCATGACACTATGAAAAAGGCGTGATAGGCTGTTCTCATAGTCTCACCCGAAACACATCCACAAGTTTCGCATCACAAATACACTACTTCTAGCCTCTTGCACACACTCTCCACATGTACATCCCATTTTAATTTAGCCAAGCAGATTCCCAAGAACTTAACAGATGACGTTGGTGAGTCATGATCAATGTGTCTCAGTGTAAACATTAATTTCTGAGTTTTATCCTGGTTAAGTATGAGTCTGTTGGACAGAACCATTCTTCCACTGTCGCCCTTGCTTCATTCAGCCTGTCATTCGCCATTTGCTCAGATTCTCTACCGTGTAGACAGTGTGTCATCCGCAAAAGCACACATTGCCCTACATGCTGGTTAAAGAGGTAAATCATTTATAAAAATTAGAATAGAATAGGGCCCAGGATTGATCTCACACCTATTTCCAATTTTGCGGATCTAGTCCCTTCACCTAACGCTTAGCGCTCTCCAAATAAGATTAAATTAATCTAATACTGTTTTCACCAAAATTATAATTTTAGTTTCATCAGCAAAAGATCATGCGAGACGCAGTCAAACGCTTTGCTCAGGTCGCAAAACAAAGCAGAGAAATATTGCTGGTTTTCAAATCCATCCGTACCTCTACCCAGAAAATCTAAAATAGCATTAATTGTATTTTCCCTTGCCTAAAACCATACTGACAATTTGAGAAGATATTGTTTGTCTCAAAAAAGTGAATCATTTGATAGTAAAGCTTTCTTAAATATTTTTGATATAATTGGCAGTAAGGAGATGGGCGGTAGTTATTAACGAGGTTAATGTCACCCTTTTAAAAATTGGTGTTACTAAGGCCATTTTAAAGCATCAGGAAAAGTGTTTTCTCGGATGCAGATATTAATAAGCTTGGTAAGAGGGCTTATGATTAGATTTTTTATGGATTTTATAATGGTGACATTCAGACCGTAGATATCTGCTCTTTTATTTTTTAGTTGTCAATAATATCTCGTATGTTGTTATAGCTTACTTCTGTAAAATAAAATTGTTCACAAGAAGCATCGTTTTTTGTTCAGGGTTTGGCTGAAGGCTGTGCCACTGTCGGAAGGTCTTTTAATAGATTAGTGGCTATGCTTGTAAAAAAGTCATTAAATCTTTGAGCTGGTATTTCACAAGTATTTTTATGTTTATTTTTATTACCACGTTTGACGTTTATAATCCTCCACATGCTTTTTGCAGGGTTTGTGGAGCTCCTTATTGCCTCATCATTTGAATCTCTTTTGGTTTTTACAATATCAGCCCTATACCTATTTTTAAAATTCTTAAACTCAATCTTATCAGTCATTCTATTATATTTTTTACATACTCAAAAAATTCAATGTCTCTCTCATACGTCTTAGATCCTTACCGTACCACTCTGTTTGGCTGGTCAGAGCGAACAGAATATGTTCTCTCCGGGAAAGACTGCAGGTATGCCTCCTCCAGCGTGGACAAGAAGAGGTTAAACCTCTCTTCAACGCTAATCTCTTGGTCATCAATAAAATTCCACGAGACATTTTCTATAGCATTTTAAAAGTTATTGAGCCCATTTCTAGTCATTGGCCTATAAGTCGTTTTTGTTGTTTTTAAGCTTTCCTTTATTATATCCAATTGAATGACCTGTCCACGGTGATCAGAGATATTATAATCTACTATTTTAGCTGAAAAGGAGTTATATAAAAAATTACAAAAACATTATCTAAGCAGAATTCTCCACGAGTCGGTCCAGATACCAGGTACCGAAACCCATAAGCTCCCAGAACATCCAAGAGGCCAAGGGAATCCGATCCACCCTATCCCAACAGTACGTTGAAGTCCCCCGCCAGAATTATCTGTCTATAATGACCTATATGATTTATTAAACCCTCTAAGGCTTCCAGAAAGGTGTCTAAGCTACTATTGGGAGGCCTGTAAATGCAAACTACAAAAATATTTATCTTGTTTAAAAATACAGCACAGAGCTCTATACATTTATCAATATTAAAAGCATTTATGTCATTAACAGGTAAAAAGTCAATGTCTTCTTTGATTAAAATTGATGTGCCTCCACCACCTGGGAGTCCCAGAGCGTTCATTTCATCCTCCGACAACCAGTGCTCTGTAAAACACATGACACCGAAATTCTGATCTGCAGTGGCAGCCTCCGCTTCACGAATCTTGTTTTGCATTGATCGTACATTATAATGTAGAATACTTAGCTTATTCTTTATCGGTTCATCACCTTGTTTTGGCCAGACGCTAGTTTTCTCAGGTTTAAAAAATTGTTTATTTGGATACCCATGGGCCAAAAGTCTGCGTTAAGAATGGTTTCCTTCATGTCAGACGGTACACCAATTTTAAGAGTTGTATTTTTGTTTCCATTTGGTAGTTATTAACTTACACTCATACTCATTCACGCCATTGAGTTTGAGGTAGTTTTGTATATTTTCGACAGTCATTGTTTTGTCGAGGCGTGATACAAGAAGCCATGAGTAATTTGGAGTAGTTGCCGCCTTTAGAGTTGATTTTGGGTTTCTTTCTGGCCTTCTATAGCCGTTGGCCTTAGTTTTGGATCAATTTTCCTGTTCTTCTTATAAATTACGTTTTTCAGCATCATCATTGATTTTGATTTGTTTTGATTTGTCAGCATTCGATTTTGACGTTTTGGGGCTGATGTGAGTTTCTTCTTCTTCTGAATGGCTGGTCTTTCGACATGATCCGGACTGCATTCGAGGTTTGGCGCCGACATTGGATTATTTTTTGTGGTTGTAGCAACACTTAGTAATTCGAGCCTTCTTCTTTTTCGTTTGCGACTACCTTACATGTTTTTCGTATCTAACTTCTCATCGGTCTTGCCCTCTTTCCCGCCATTTCGATAATTTTCTAGGTTAGGTTTTCCTACCTTTTTTTTGATTTTCTTGTAGAAAATTTAGTTTTTCTTTTAGAATTCATTATTTTCTTCCAGCACCCTGTTTTTCCCTCTCAGTTCTTCAACCAAGGTCTTTAGATAACCAATTTTGATGTCCTTTTCAGTGGATTGCAGGACATCGCCATTGGAGTGTTCAAACACATCACTTTTTCCATCCAATCTCTCATCGCACACGATCGATGGTATACTTTTCCGCATATGATACACATAATCGCACTGTTTACTTTGGCATTACAGCAAAAATATCTGGTTTTTTCGCCGAGCACATTATTTCGCGCCTCTTCTCTCTGCGCCATCTTGACACAAATAAAAAATCTGCAAATAACTTTTTCTACATTAAAAATCAACGATAAATCCGTCAAGATCTGCGGGTAACGTTTTAGATCAAGCTGGATATTTAACAACCGTGCAACGCTGCTCCGTGACTTTAAAAATAGGGGTTCCAAGAGTCTTGCTTATAAATTAGAATATAATAAATATTATTGATCAAAAAATATATCGAAACAATAAAATCTATTGCAAATTTTATAAAAATGTCAGTCTATGTGCACTAAGATATTAAAAAATAAAATAACAGAACATGTTCCAAATAGTAAATGGACTAAGTTAACATCCATGTGTGAAACTCGGTGGGTGGAAAATTATGATGGGCTAATAAGGTTTACTGAAGTTTTTAAAACCAATTGTTGAAATATTAGAAGAATTAAAACAAGTAAAAGATATCGAGACTTCTTCAAAAGCTTTGCAGTTTCTTCGAGCTATTATGACCAGTGAGTTTTTATTATCAGTATGTTAACAGCGTCCACTTTATTTGCTTTTAATCTACCGTTATGCAGACTTCTACAGACTGTGGATTTTGATCTCTTTAGAGCTCTTGAACATGTGAATACTGTTATCAGGAAGGCCAGGACTATCAGACTGAATATAGATCACGAATTTAAAAATATTTTTAAAAAATCCGAAGCTATTATAAAGTCTGGAGATGACGAAGGATGCATAAATATACTTAGGATAGTTTCACGACAGCAGAATCGTTCTAATGTCCTAGTAGCTACTGCAGAAGAATATTTTTGAATCACAATTGCAATTCCTTTTGATCACTTTATCGAAGAGCTATCTGCAAGATTTGCAAATCACAAAAAATCACTTTCATCGTTATATTGTCTAGTGTCAAATATGTGCAGAAGCACACACAGTAAAAATAGATGACTTGTTATTATATGAGGAATTTTTGGACCTAGATACGTTATCTGCAGAATTACAGTTGTGGAAACAAAAATGGATTGGTTGCTTCAAGCAGAAAGGCCTAAAAATGCTCTTGATGATCAGCATGTAATCCATCTTTGTTTCCTAGTATTCATACTTTTTGCAAATTCCACATTACCTGTATCTACAGCCTCCTTGGAACGATCATTTTTTATCGCTAAGACGTTTAGAAGACTATTTGCGCAATTCAACTGATCAAGAGCGGCTAAAAGGACTTGCTCTTTTAGGCGTACATAGAAATATTAAAATTTATACTGCAGAAGTCTTAAATCGTTTGCTAGGGAAAAGCAAAGAAATATTCAGTTGTTATTATAATAATTATTATTGTGTTTTTTAGTTTATATTTTCTTTTAGTAAAACCCATTTATAAATTAAAGTTTTTTTTTAAATTCCTAATTTATAAAATGCCACCCCCCAAATTTTGGTTCAGATACAGCCCTGGGGCAGGCAAATAAAACCACTACCGTATTTTTTCCCAACATTTCGTGACTGGATTGCCACTTTATCAAGGGCTTATAATTAAAAAAAGATACTACAAAACTGTTTGATATGAACCTAATGTCTTTGACACTAAAAAGCACTAAAACATATTATTAGGCAAATAGACGGAAGTACAACCCTACCCGACCAATATTCATGAAAATCAGCAATTAAAATATTCTTTAACAGCCACTAAAAGTACGGTTCTATATAGTTATTTATCCAACACCCTTTAGTTATAAGAGTTAATACTCGTGCCAACTTGGGCAGATAAACTATCAAATAACACACTAGGGGGTTATAAAGTATAACCCCTAGTGGGTTATGGTTTATAACACACAAAAAACATATGGTTTATAAAAGACAAAAAAACGTGTGGCTGGTGCTTTTTTGGTCGCAAATAAATGTATTTTTTTACAAATCAACAGAGTTTACTGGAAATCTTTCATTCGAAATAGTAAAACTTTTTGTGTTTTTAGTTTTTGTGTCTGGCAACTTTTTTCAGCACCTGAGTTTAAAGTTTATGATCTTTAGCCGTCAGTCATACCTCAACGCGTCACTACAGATAAATGGACAGAACGTTGAGAGAGTTTCCAATTTTAAATACCTCGGATGCTACGTCAACGAGCAACTCGACCCGGATAGGGAAATTAGATGTAGGATTGAATTAGCCCGTACAATGTTTCAGAAGATGAGATCACTGTTTTGTAATGACAGCCTAAACCTAAAGCTGAGACAAACAATAATTAAATGCTACATTTGGTCTGTGCTGTTGTACGAAGCTGAAGTCTGGACACTGAAAGCTCCCACAATTAACCGTCTAGAAGCATTTGAAATGTGGTTACATTAAGAATGCGACATTGAAGCCAAACATTGATGTTCATCGATGGCAACATAGAAACCTGACCTTCGATGGTAACGATATATCGACCATACAACATCGATGTTTTTCTAACATCGATCGTACGATGCGATAGTTCGTTCATGGTCTATTAGCATCATTAGCATCCATAGCGTACTGCCAACTCCAAAGGCGCCGCCAAAAGAACCGCGACACTATGATCTTTTTGCGAAGTGCGGCTCGGCTCGGAATTAAAAAAGATTCATTATCAGGGGTGGCTAATTATTTTTGTCTAATAAATAAATTATATTAATTAATTACATAATATAATTCAATAATATTAATTATAATAATTTTGTCTAATAATATTAATCTTCATAATATAGGTCTTAGTTTTTATACAAAATGGCAGGTAATATGTATAAATAAAGTGCGAAATTTAGTTCGCTTAAAGCAGTTTTAAATGTATGTTTAAAATTTTTGTACTTTTTTTTTAAAAGACTTTTTAAATCTAATATAACCTTTAATTATTATTTATTTAAAAATATTAGGCATAACCTTTATGTCTTTACCAAACTTTAGATAACAAAGAAAGACACATCATAATAAAATTTAGTATATCCTTAAGATTATTTGTTTTAAAAACATTGTTACTTTTTTTTACCTTAGCAAAAAATATCGATGTTAGAAGGCAACATATTGTTTTCAATACCCGACCATCGATGGCAAAACATCCGATCATCGATCAACCAACCATCGATGTTTTTAGACCATCGGTGACCATCGCGCATCCATAGGTTACATAGACGAATGCTAAGAATACCATGTGTGGCTTTGCAAAGAAATAAAGCAGTCTTAGACAGGGCAAATACAGTTCGTGAATTTTTGACAACAGTTAATTCCGAAAACTGGCATACATCGGCCATGTTCTCAGAGGAAATCGCTTTTGGATACTGCAGCTTATAATGAAGGAAAAATAGAAGGCCGCAGGGCGTAGGAAGAAAACAAATCTCCTAGTTAAAGAACATCGGGAATGGACAGGCATACATAGCGTCAAACAATTGTTTAGAGTGGCTGAAGACAGAGATCAGCTCGCCACCGTAATTGCCAACGTCAGGGGGACCTGACACGGCACAATAGGAAGGGAGAAGGTCTGGCAACACAACAAATAAATAATTTTCTTTATCATAAACATTTTCAATTTTTAAATATGTAAACTCATACATCTACAAGCCCCAGAAATCCCCATAATCAAAGCTTCTTTCATTAATAAATACTCACTGTCGGAGGTCTGTCGTAAAAAGGTTTCGATATTATTTCTTTTCAAAGTTTTGGACTTTTTTGGTTTGTATGCTTTAGTTTTACAAAAAACTAGTTAATTTGCCATATTTTGACATGTCGAATTTCTTATACAGATGAAGGGTTGTCAATTTTTTTTTATCTTTCCTAAATCCATCCATTTTTCGAAAACTTTGCACTTCTTGTCATAACAATTGTGGAATTTTCTGTTAATATCTGCATTGCTGCTTCTTCTGCTTTCGTAATAATCTCCTGGGGCACAAAATTCTTATTAATTTCTTAAATTTTTTAACTTTAAAACCCCCCTTGGCATAATAGAATATAACAACGTCAAACTTTATTTAAATAATTGCTAATAATATTTAAAGTTTCATGCAAACAAAAACAACCTACTTGAATCCGAGCTTTAATGCTCAGGCTAAAGGTGAATTTACATTGTGCAAGCAGCTGCAGCATACATACCAAACGTCAACGCAAAACGTCAGGAAATAAAAATTTGTGAATCCTGCTTTAAAAGAGACTCATTCTCAAAAAATACTTGTTAGTTTTTTCAGTTCTTGAATAAAACCTGCTGCTTGTGTGGTATGATTTCTCAGTTGTTGAATAAAACATTGTATTCTACTCGTGTGTTATGTTTTCTAAGTCACTTGAGAAATTATTCTTTCTCGCGTGACTTATTTTCAACATGACACACTAGTACCGTAAATTAAATTATGAAAATACCATAAAACAAAATAATAAATAAAAGAAGAACATACGAATTTACTACCTCGTTAAAAAAAGAATACAAAATAATACAATTAAAATAATCAACTGATTGAGTGACATCCGATGTGACGTCCTTTCAAGAATCCTCATAATAAAAAGGAAATATACCCGAAAATTTGAATTTCAATAAAAAGTTACCAGATGTCAGATCATTATTATAAAAGATTGGATGGGACCCCTCGCTCTCTCGTTTTTTGTCAAGAGGGACAATCGTTTTTAAGAGACTCTCCAATCCGGGCGACGTTAAGTTTTGCTCCAATTAGTTTTGAGTTTTTGTGTACAGGGTGATCATACAGGGTAGTGCATTTAAAACCGTTATGCAAATACAGGTTGATTAATATGATTAATTAATCGACGTTATTAGAAATGGTAGACATTATAAAAATAATGCAGGTCCACAAAAAAGTGGTGTGTGCTGGACTTAGATTTTCTGGCGTATTTTTTTCCGCTGACCACGAACCTGAAGTCAAAATTGGGGGTCAAACAGCAAAAAATTAAGAAAACCCCCAAAAAACCTGTTACCACGGAATGTTTGAACTACGAATATATAAACTATAAGAGATACAAAAAATATATAAAATAAAAAACAAATTTTAATTGTTTATTAAAAACTTCTATAATTTTTTTTAATAAGATAAATAATAAAGGGGATATAAACGAAAATGTAATTTTGTCAGTCCAAAATAGGAAAAAAACTATTTTTTGTGTGTTAGGTTTTTTTAATAATTAATCATTAATTTTATTTATTTAAATCTCAAATCATTTAAAATTTGCAGAAAAATCCAAAAGTAAAAAAAATATATATTTTTAATTTTTTTTTCAGAGGTATACCTTCAAAAAATCCTGAAAATTCGGTTTTTCGATAATAACTCGAAAAATATTGCATTTAGACAAAGAGATTATATAACTTAAATTAAAGGTTTTGTAAAAATACATAGTTTATGTCGTATAAAGGTGCTCGCCCATTAAAGCGACGAGCCGCGGCGCGATGCGATGCGACGCGACACCTACATGTAGTATTCCTGATGCATTTTATCCAAGGAAGTTTAAAGGTGTATGGAAGCCCAATACTGTAGAACAAAATTGTCCAGGCGTGCAGGGCAGCGGAAATCGGGGGATTGGCCCCGCGGAGTTTGCGCAATGAATAGTAGGTCAGAGCCGGATTTCCATAATTCTTTGTTACTATCTATAAAGTTGACATCATCAAATGTCAAATTTAAGCATTCACTGTTTTTTTTACTTTTTGCACAAAATTGTTGGTTATTAAACGATACTTACTATAGAATATTAAAAATTATTGTGTAATATTGGATTTTATATCATTTGATATAATATAGAAAGAATAGATGGCGCCACTTTACAGCCTTCTATTTAAATGGTCGATATTTTTGGGAGTTTTGTATTTTTACCAAAAATCTTTGTAGGTAAATAAATAAAAACACGATATAAAAAAATAAATTTCAAACATTGTATGATGAGTTTCATGTACTTATCACCAATTTTGTGATAAAAGAAGGGCAAGATAGTGTAAATAAGTTTAATCTAATCCTAAGATTGTGGTTGTACATTAAAAAGTGAAAATTTTTATAACTGCTTTTTAGGCATGTACAGTATGTCGAGCTTAAAAAGTTGATAATGTAAGTTTAAGAAACCAAAAATCTAATTTCTTTTTAAACAAATACAGAAAAAGCAAAAAGGAACTTTAACATAAAATTGTATTTTCTTTTATTCAATTAGAGGGACCTGTATATATTAAAATTTGCCTGGTCTTCCCAGTAATTAATAATTTTGATCCTTTAAAAGAATATACTAAATTATTAAATGAAATAAAAGTACCTAAATGTAAACCTTATTTCTTTTTAATAATCCACAGAAATACACAAACATTGTTTAAATCATCTAAAAGATAGTTAAGATTGCCTTACTTTTCTCACTGCTATTTCCTTTGAAATTTTCATTTTCTATAATTCATAATTGATATATTATTATTTATTCGGTTACCTAACGTTACGTCTCATAAGAAGCACCTAATTTAAATATAAGAAATACTTACCTAAAGTAAAAATGCCGGGTATGTTACCCTTGGATTTGCAAGACAAAACCATACAACCTCTAGTCATTTTGTTACAATATTATAAGTAACAAACAATAAACACAAAATTATAGTCACAATTTAATAAACACTAATCACTAAAATAAGAAGGTTTTTATCAATCCAAAAAACTTCTGCAACCACAAAATATCATCACACAAAGCAAAACAATCGAAACTAATACGGCTCTCATAAAAGTATAATGTGTTGCCTGACTACACATTGATTTATGAGTGTGTAAGTAGGCAACACATTAAATTATTTCGTGGAATTTCGTTATTGCGCAAAATCGGCGGGGTCAACTCTGACAGTTATTTTCATACTGGGCTGGACATTTTTTGATCGAATGGGCCATAGCATTGGGCTTCCATACACCTTTAAACTTCCTTGATTTTATCGCCTAGATGGGCGGGCTTCAATTTGATTACATGTATGCCTTATGCATTTAATCGCGTCGCGTCGCCCCGCGTCGCTCTAGTGGGCGAGAACCTTTAAGTTTCATGTATCTTTTATAGTTTTAAGATATTGACGTTTTAAAATTCCCCAATGTGTACGTTTCTGAGACTACTGAGACTCATTGTTGCGAATACCTGAGGAAAAAAAGATACGATGAAAATGATGCAAGCACTTTGTTGGCATTACATTCAGTAGATATACCCGACATTATCATTGGGAAAAAAAGCTCAAAATCTCCAATTTGTTAAAAAGTTGCAAATTCAGAAGATATTAAAACGCAGCAAGATATATCCATACAAGCCAGTTTTTAATCATGTTTTGGAAGTCGGCGATGAAGCAAAACATTTGGATTTCTGTTTGTGGGTTGGCAGTATGGAAAGAGAATTAAATAGGAAAATAATGTTTTCTGATGAATCAACCTTTTCGACTAATGGTGTTGTGGCTTCGCAACATGCAGGATATTGAAGTAACTCTAATCCGCATTTTCGAATTCCACGGAGGCGTCAGTACGGTGTCAAATTAAATGTGTGGTGCGCCATTTCTTATTACGGAATAATAGGCCCATACTTCTTTGACACTACTTGTAATGCAAATAGTTACATAACTAAGTTAAGAAATTTCCTCGACTGTGAATTAGACAATCATCTATTAGACTACCGTCGTTCATTTTATATTTAACAAGATGGATTTCCAGCACGTTATGCGATAACGGTTAGACAATGGTTAGACCATACGTTTCCAGACCACTGGATTGGGAGACAAGGACCAGTCCGGTGGCCTCCTAGGAGTCCAGATTTAACTATAATGTATTTTTTCCCATGAAGCCGATTGAAACAAATTGTTTCTCGCACACCTCTAATAAATGCCACTATTGATCAATTAAAGGATGCGATTAGAGATGCCGTTGCTTACGAAAACAGATACAAGCACGAGCTTGTATGTGTTTTCGTTAGTTTATTTATATGTGTTCATAACTGCAATTGTTTTTTATTTATGTTCTTTATTAATGTATATATTATAATGTATCTAGTAAATGTAAATGTTAACTATAAGAGATTTTAAATTTAAAAAAAGGGTAGGGGAAATTTTCCCGCCGAAACGTCATAACAAAAAAAAAAATAATTTTTCTGGAAAAATTTTTTTTTTCCCTTGTAATTTAAGGACTGCAAAACCCCAAAAAAAAGAATCCAAGAAATGAAATATATATATATATATATATATATATATATATATATATATATATATATATATATATATATATATATATATATATATATATATATATATTTTTATATATATATATATATATATATATATATTTTATATATATATATATATATATATATATATATATATATAATATATATATATTATTTTTTTTTTTTTTTTTCCAAAATCAAAAAATCAAAATTAATTTCAAAAAATATTTCGATAAAAAAATTTTTAAAAAAAAATTTTTAAATAGTGAAAACCAAAAATTTGCATACATTTTTAAAATCTAAAATAGTTTTCTTTTAGTCGACATCGGGTCAACATTTTTAAAAAACCAATTCCCCCGAGGAAATAAAATTTTCTTTTTAATCAGTCCATGGGAATTTTTTTTTGCAAACCCCGAGCCAAATTACCTTTTATACAATTGAACTGATATAGGTATAAAATTATATTTAAAATTTTTTGCATTGAACCTGTGGGCCCTTAGCTAATCTCCATCTGAAATCTTAAAGTGGCCCACATTTCGGCTAAATTTTTGTTTATCAATTTCGATTTGGGATTTTTAAAAACAGGGGTTTCGTTAAAGAAAAAAT
>JAHBCN010008990.1:0-36884 GCA_019359885.1 Listronotus oregonensis | reverse complement strand
TTAATAATTTTTTATTCAAAAAAATTTAAACAAAGTTTTTTAAAAATAACTTTTTTTTGTTAAGTAACGTATAAATTTACAAGAAAAATAAATTTAATAACCCATACTACACAAGCATTCTCGCGTGGGGATAATGTTTTATTTCATTTAAAAAAAATTTTTTAAATGTCAGCAACTGTTGCTGTAACCTTTATTTTGTCAGATGACATTTTAGTTTCTTCTTTGTATCCATTTACGTCGTAAATTGGAGTTTTTCTACACAGAGTAATGATGACAATGTACCATAAAAACCGCTTGTATTACACTGACACGTAATAAATTGTCTAAAAAAAATGGCACTTTTGTTTCCCGTTACATTATTTTATCATAGTTACTGTCATGTTATGGTAACTATGTTTGTCACAAATTTAAAGCATGTCAAAATATAGTTTACTGGCGTCTACAAAAAAAAAACTAAGTAGCAGATAAACAGGATATCTTTTCCAAGGCATTTTTTATAAATTAATAATATACGTTAAAGAAAATACATTTTAAAAATTTAATATAAAAAGTACGAGCCCTAAAATTTGAAATAAATATTTTTTTTAAATGGCAACACTATTTTTTAGGACAATTTTTAAAGATTATATTAAGTTACACATGTGTGCCAAAATTTTAAATTTTAATTTTTGTTATTTAAAAAATATTGCCATATGGGGGGAAATTTTTTAAGTTCACGCTTTTTTAACTGTGCTTTAAACTCATTAAAATAAAAACTCTTTAAAAAAATTTTTTTTTAAAAACCCAGAACTAACAAACCCACATAAACCTATTTGAAAATGTGTCTAGTGCGGGCCTGGCAGAAAAAGAGTTTTTTTTTATTTACGTTTATTTTTTCCCTTTGTTAGTCACGAAAAAAGTCGCTTTGTTTTTAAACCAGAGGAGGTGAGGGTTTATTTAAAATTATTTTTAAAATGCGAAAATGGCACAATAAAAAAACCCATAAATTCGTGGATATGTTGCTGTTTTTTTTTAGATTTTCCCGTCAATCTACGGCCGCGGCTTGGATTGTACGGGGAAGGGTTTTCCCTTCCCGGCTCATCCAACAAGTTCTCGGGTGATTGCAAGTCAGGTCGGTTTAAGTAAAAAAAAGTGTTGACAACATTGCGGTAAAAAAATCGTTGTATCCCCGTTTTCGTTTAACGTGTCCAGGCCTACAAAGAAGATTTCCCCCCGTCGAGTTCATTTTTGTCTTTACCCGAAATGAAATTAAAAATATCCGACAGAACCGATTTGACACACTAAATGAATGTAAGTTTTTATTTTTAAGTTTTTTAAAAAAGTTATTTGGAAAAGTTGTTTATTTTAATGAGTTCTATACACAGTTAAAAAAGCTTTTCCTTAGGAATCACCCTGTATATTTTATATATACAGGGGGGTCTCTAAGGGAAATAAATTCAGTAAATCAAATTTTTTTTTTTTTTTTTGGAAATATCTGGGAAAACGTCGATTAGTTTTTAATTTTTTTAGAATAATATTTTTTTACAGCATTTTTTAAAAAATGACGTCATCAATTTTTTTAAACGCAACACTTTTTTTTTTTAAACTATGTTCAAAGAGTATATATCCAGTTACCCCAAAAGGCCAAATTTAAAATTTTTTTTTTTCTTGTCATTTAAAAGATATTTGACAAATATCTAATTCAGATTTTTAAAAAAAAAAAGTTTAAAAAAAAAAGATAAACCAATACTTTTTGGGGATTAAAATTTTTAAACTGCATAAAAATAAAATAAGTTTAATTAGATTTCTTCATTCTTCGAAAAAGATGTTTTATCAAATATTTTTTTAAATGCCCAAAAAAAAAAAAATTTTAAAAATTTTGGGACAACTTTGTAACTCTTTGAAAATAGTAAAAAAAAAATGAGTTTTGCCTTTAAAAAATACTTGGACGTCATATTTTAAAAATTTGGGGCATGCTGTTTTAAAATTGAATACTTTTTAAAAAACGCAATTTAAAATACTTTCGGAGCATATTTGATTTACTGAATTTATTTAAAGACTCGCACTGTATTTTTCGAAAATATTTTATTTTCGGTAAATACTAAAAAAATAAAAAAAACCCTAAGTCTTTTTTAAAACATATAAAGAAATTTTATTTTAAGAAAATATATTTTTCTTCATATTATAATAAAAACTTAATCTGCAATATAATATTGTATATCAAAATATATTTAGAAGACATAATTAAAAAGTTTTTGATGTAATTAGATCAATATAAAGGGTAAGTAACGGGTAAGTCTGAAAACTGTCGATTATTCGTTGATCATAAACCTATTTTTTTTTAAAAAAAAAGGTTTATGTTGCAAACAATAACGAATTTTTAAAAAACCCCCGTGTCATTTTTTGTCGGGTTCCGATTTAGCCGACAATAATCTTAACTTGTTGTTTTTAAATGCAACACTCTGTATACTTTATTGTTATCGGACGCAGAATAAAAAACTTTACTAAGAAAACTTATAATTACGGTTTTTGTTTTATTTAAAAGTAATAAAATAAAAAATGCTTTTGGCATATCGCATCACCTTTAAGAACAATGGCATGTTGGCTGCTACGGCAAGTCTTTTGTAACTAGTGTTTAATTTATTAAAACTAAATGCAAGTATGAATGCCTGATGGCAAATCTGAACGGATCAAGATTTTGATGGTGTGCGGGTATTGTGATAGTGTTAGTTAACATTCCTCTTTTCAACTAGCATTTCTCAAGCTACATTTACACGCTTGCCATGCATGGCCTGGCAAGCGCGGACAAGCTCCAAGCCTTTACAAACGTTTGGATGCTGTTTACACGCTTGCAAATGCGTTAGTGTGTCGCAAGCGCTGGCCGCAAACTTCTTTGATGTGTGCTAAAAAACCAACACCCGCCGGGATCAGCGGCAAGCTCTTGCAAGCTCACGCAAGCCAAGCCAAACACCCCGTTCACACGCTTGCGTTTTGTGGAGCGTTGTCGCGACTTGCCAAGGGTGTAAACGTAGCATCAGAAGCCTCTGAGATAAACATTTTAAAATCAGAAATGCCTAAACCTTATAAAATATATTTTGCCCATAAGATAAATGAAGCTGATCTAGACTCCAGAATTCAATTCTGCGAAAAGATCATGGAAATAGTTAAGGCCAAACCTAATTTTGCAAATAGTGTGGTAAGCGCATAACAGAAGAGATGAGACAAATTTATCCACAAGGTAAACAAAAGGCTTAACGAAATTTTAACGACTGTTTGGGCCATTGTTAAATTGTAAATGGAAAACATTTCAAACATTTATTGCATACTAAAGTAATATTGTTAGCTTCATTTAAAGGTCACGCAATTTGCGAAAAGTATTTTTTATTTTAATCTTTTTTTATTAAATAAAACAAAAACCCTATTTATATCTCTTTTAATGGAGTTTTTTAGTCTGCATCTAAAAACAATAAAATATATAGGATGTTGCATTTAAATCCAAAAAGTTAAAAGCATTTTTAGCAAAACCAGAAGCCAAAAATGACGTCATTAAGATAATTAAATTCAATATTGTTTGTTATAAAAGCGTACCGGTTTAAAAAAAATAGCTTTATAAACAATAAAGATAATCGACCGCTTCCGAATTTTTTACGTACCCTGTATTATTCCGTTAAGATAATGCTTGCTATTTTTAATTTAAATGAAAATTTACTCATAACTATTGATAACTTTCTAAATGGTTAACTTAATTTTATTTGTAATACATTTTTGCCAAAGAGATGTAACATTGTAACATTGTAAAAAACAGCTTTTAAATATTTATTATTTACTATTCTAATTGTATTTTTCAATGTCTGCTAAACCCGTACTATATGGACACTGCACACTCAAAGTGTAAAATATTCTAAGCAATTCGAAGCGACCTTGCCTGCGAACTACAATAAAATGTATTTCTACAAAAATCTTGCGGGAATATATTTTCCTTTCTTTTCAAAAATAAGGAAATTGTAAAACGGCGGGTTTCATACAAATGTTAAAAGGTTAAAAAACCAACACGTTTTAAATGTGGAACTGGGGAAAGTAGTTACATATTATTGCAGATAAGGATTTTTTTTTAGTTTTTTCGTGGTATAGCAAACAATAAAGAGCTTTAAGAAATCTTATTCTAATCTACCTTCGATGGTATAAATGTTTGCCTTTTTACGTAAAAAAGTCCATAGTAACTCTCACTTTAACTGTAAATATTATTTTCGGGGCAAGATCTGTAAAAATACTAGGGATTTTGGACATTTTGAGAGAACAGATAGATTTTTGCAGAAATAGGTCCGGGAAAACGCCGAAGTTTGCAAATAACATTTAAATAGCCCAACCTTGTTAATCCATTTGTATTTTTTGCTTGGTAATTATTTAATGCTACAACCCTACGACGCACGTTCTGATTTATCTGTGCTATGCCCTTGACGAAACCCGATACCATCATTCCATCATGGATTCTAAAGACCTCCATAGTTGCCATTAATAGTTTACGTCAAATTTTTTTTTGCTCCGGTGATTTTAATAATCCTATGGGATTTACCGAACTATTTATTTAAATTTAGTAATCAGTTTTGTGTTTAATTTAGGTTTATAATGTATTTAAGCATATAATATAATAATTATTTAAATACATTTTTTAAGTATTTTTATATTAATTTAGATTTTATTGACATTAATAAATGTATAACATATATTTTTTGAACTGTCCGGATTTGTTCGGGTTTTTGGACTCATGTGTCCTGGATATGAAAAAGACCATATGGAACCCTAACTTTATAAAACTTAAAAGTTTCGTAATTAAATTGTACGTTAGTAAGGAATGGTTTAAAACGTTTAAAAAAATTGTGGCTGCTGCTATTTAGCCATAAATAACAAAAAATTTAGATAAAAAGTACCCCGCAATTTTTTGGCCGTTTTGTTTAAACCTACACCCTTTATATTCAGTAAAGGAAAACTTTTTGATATATATTAAAATAGCACAAAAATACGAAGCCAATTGATTAAGCAGTTTTTGCAAAATAATTTGTTATTTTTAATTTCGTCAAACTTTTATTTTAAACGTTCCATACTGAAACACTTAAGTTTTCAAATTAGGTTGAAATTTATAAAATGGGTTAATTTGTAAGGGAATTTTTGTTGAAAAATTGTTTATTTATTTTGCTCATAAACAAAATTAATATCTTCAAGACTTATTTATTAAATATTCAAAATTTAGGCTTCTCTTATGTCTAAGATCATTGCATTTGGTCGCTTTGCTTCTAAAAAATAACCGGTCAAAGTTGACTGCTGTACATAACAGTTTAACAATAAATAAGGTGCCCATTTTTGCACTAATGGCTTTGGATTACCGAGTACTATCCAGGCTATCTTTTTCAAATTACTTCGTAAATAAAATCATAGATAAAACAACACAAAAGAAAAATGCGTGTAACCTATAACGTTTTATAGGTCTTAAAATTAAATTTTAATGCATTATATTTAAAATGTATAAAACCCGTTTAATAAAAATTCTTGTTTGATAAGTAGCACCCAAAATAAGTTTAAAGTATAGCAGCGCTCTACTATAATATGTAGTTTTACTAAAAGCTTGCGCAAAACAGTGTTCTTCCACAAGCCTTTTGTTTTTAAAAGACCAGCTTCTACGCAAAAACATTTTTACTCACAATTAGTAATTAGTTATAATTAAAAAAAACTATAGTCACAACTTTTTAGTTTCTCTAAAAAAAGTTACCTTGATTCATCCTTAGCAGTTGGCTTGTATCTGGAACATTCCCGCTTGTGGAAAGTTGCCTCGATCCAACTTCTCGCGGGAGCCTGCAAATAAAATTACGTTTTTAATAACAAATTTTCTGTACAAATGTTTATACCACATCTTACATCGAATCTAATCCTCTCTATCTTACATTCTACATCTAATATAAAGACAACATATGTAAGTCAATGCATGCATTTACTACCAAAACCAGAACTAACAATGTTTAATCAAAGAGAACACACAGCAGCTTCACGCATTTTTTATATTTATGTACCCTGTTAGTACTCTTCAATTAAGAATATATCAGAAAATATATATGGCTTATAAAATTAATATCCAAATAAAAAAGCCTGCTCCAAAACTATTTGCAACCATCCTTAAAGTTCCCGTTTCGTAATCAACAAGTTGTGGGGTATTTTCCGAAGTATTCCCGGTCTGTTACTTCCAAGAACTTTCAACATTGGGTGACAGTTTAAGGTTTTAGCAGGTAGACAACTAAGTTTGTTTTGCAAACGTGCTAAATACATAATTGGTAAATCATTAAATAGAACTTTGTATACAAATTGCTGCGTTACATATACTATTAAATAAATAAAAATTTGAAGTTTTAAATAGTAAGAAGCAGTATTATTTTTCTTTTATTATTTATTCCTTTACTTTTCTACAACTGGCTGTGCTTCGTGGTCAATTGACATGCGTATGTTAGCGAGTCTAATGGTATACAGGACATGCCAATTTTAATGTAATGGAGTTGGTATGATCACAGATTAAAAAGAGAACGACAACAATTTCCCCTATCCCACTTCCAATACAACGACGGTGGAGTGCCTTTCGTTAGGATTATTTCCAAAACTGTGTTTGTCATTTCGTAAAGAGTAATTTTATAAAAATTTTAATTTAAAAAAGTTTATGCCGATTAGAGAAAAAAATAGGAATTGTAAAAAATATTAGTATTTTGCAGTGGTTAAAGATATTTTATTATTTAAGTAATAGGTATTTATTATTTTATCGAGCAAGACAACATGAATAATTTTATTTGCAAAAGAAAATTATACCAGCTGTGCGAAACGTAAATGTTAATTTCGAGGAAATTTGGTTTCAGCAGGATGCCTGTCCTGCTCATAAAGCAAGGCCAGTTCAGGAATTTCTTACAAGGACTTCTTCTGAATGGCTTATTTGTGGCAGAGGTACCATACCATGACCAGCAAGGTCACCGGATTTGACTCCTGTTGACTTTTTTTTTTGGGGGGGGCCAATTAACTCAACTAATTTACAGGTATCCACATGAGAGGCCTGTAAATTTAGTTGATTTAAGGGCAAAAATATTCGACATTACTAATTCCATTACACCAGAGGTATTGTCAAATGTTGAGACGGAGTTTGATAATCGGCCCGGGTATTGCGAAGCTCAGCAGGGCAATGTCTTTGAGCATTTATTAAAATGAGAACGCTGTTAAGTGTATTTTTTAGAGTTATTTTTTATTATTAGGATTACTATATATTTCATTAATTTTTAATTAGGCTTAAGTCTGATAAAAATTCAACAACCTTTTAATTACTGTTGTATTTAATACAACAGTGATTAACATGACCGCATAAAAAAGTTGTAGGCAACGGGGATTCCCCGGTCGTTTCTTTCAATATGCCATTGTTATGATTCACTACAGGAACGAATGAAATTATTTTATTATTAAATGCTTCCTTATTTATAAGATCGTGAAATCGAAACCAAATTCGTGTAATCTTACGAATAATCGTGAGATCTCTCATCAGTGACTAGTGTGTTTGTGTGTTGTCCGCCCGAGGTATTCCCCTCTTCTTCTTGGGTCGGTAAAAAGGGAATCGGAAACGCCACGTTTTCTGTCTGTCTTTATTTCGCTCAAGCCTTTGCCTACTAAATTGATATCTTCTTTTATTTCACCGAAAATCTTTGCACCTAAAAAATTGGTTTGTCAGACGTGTATAGAACAACAAACTATTAATTCTGACCATCTGTCAATTTAAGTTAATTCACTGTAGACGATTTTACCCCATTCACCATTTTTCTGACTCGGTTGCAGTAATGTACTTAGTAAGTTGGTTTATTAATTTCTAATGTTTTAATGACGTCAAAGAACTAGCCATATGAAATTGTTTAATTCTTCATTGTTTTTTTTTTAATTATTTATATTATTTTTCTACAATTTTTTTTTCGTTTTTGTCTAACCGAAGTGATGTAAAATATTTTTTTTTGTATCTCCCGTCTACTAAGCCAGAAGCTCCCCTGTCGCTTATGTTACGCCGTGATTATAGGTACCAACTTTTCCGGTAGTTTTATTTAACAGCTTTTGTTAGGAATTTTTTCCCGCCATTTTTTTCTTGCTTTGAGTTTTTTGCTGCAATTGCGGTTTTGTCGCAAATTTTAGCAGTTTTTTTTACCGATTTGCTAATTGTGTTTTTGTCCGGAGCTTTTTAGGTGCTATAAATTAGCATGTAAGCTATTTAGATTCCCGAATATATTGAAGCAATCGATGACGTTTTTTTACAACAAAGAAGTTTTTACGTATTTTACTAGCAATATTTGACTAAGTATTCCTTGAATTACAAAAGAAAAAATAACACCTCTTTGCACGGTTTCTTACTTCTTTGTTCTTTCTTTAGTCTTAATTAAAATGGGTCGACTTCTTTTCCCATATAAGGCGGGTCGTTTAAGTTGACTCCCTCCTTACTCTATTTTTTAAAACATTTAAGTGTAATTACTGATTTCCAGCAATGGTGCAAAAATCAATATTATGTATGCAAAACTGCAAAAATTATTCTTTTAAAATCCGCCAAGAAAAATTGAAAAACTCTCCCCAGTTAAGTTAGCTTCCAATATAAATAAGTTTCTAACTTCTCGTAGGTTGTTGTGCAAAAATGTAATATCGCAACAACTGTGCAAGTTTTAGAAAGGTAAATAGCAGAGAGGGAGGTTGCAACCAACAAGATATTTTTTGTTAAATCCAAGAAGATTAAACAAAATAATGAAGCTCAAATACTAACATCCAGTGTATCTACAATGAAATAACGGGTAGTTTATTATTAGGACATCTGTATATCTGGGGATAGACAAGTTTTAGAAAGGTAAATGGGAGAGAGGAAGGATGCAACAAACAAGATTTGTTTTTGTTAAATCCAAGAAGATTAAAACAAAATAATGAAGCTTAAATACTAACATCTAGTGTATCTACAATGAAATATCAGGTAGTTTATTAATAGGACATCTACATATATAAGGATGTGACAAAAAAGAAATTCCTTATTCGTTGAGCCAAAGGCGCAACTGGAGTATGCGTATTGAGGTTCTTTAAATAGCAAAAGAAGAGCAGAAGTAAATATTTTTGGTCCTTTATAGAAAACTTCAGTCAAAACATTCGTGAAAATTCACATGTGTTCCTGAACTTGCACCTATCCTAAATAGCTTCCTCCGGATTTTTTTTAGGACTGGGTATTTTTCCACACAGCTAAAAGGCAATTTTTGCACTTCTCACCTGTACCCTTGGTATGTATCCCAAATCAGACTCTGATTGAAACAATATTTTTGTCTTGAAGATGGCTATTAATGTTAAATTAATTATCCCAGTGTCACAAAACAGTTTGGTCCTTGTAAGTCCTGCCTACGGACAAGCAAAGGGCTGTTTAACTTTTATAGGAATTTTCACGGCTTGTTCTCGGAAGAATTAGCCATTAATTTTTTATACATTCCTTTATAGCCTATTGGGAACAGCGCCAAACTACCCCATGTCCGCTCCTTCCTTCCTGGAGTGTTTAAACTGTGAAAACTTCAAATCCTGTTATAATTAACTGTTTCTTAATTAATCTGTCGTCTATTTTACTTTACTTAAGACGTTAAAGATTATCAATCTATTTATATCAATATTGTTTCTAAATAAAGAAAGAAAACAATAACTTCAAAAACATAAACAAAATAAGACCACAAAATTTTATACATCCAAAAATATTGTTCGAATTTTCAAGATGGGATGGATCACTGCGGCTACATATAAAACAATATTTTTATTTACAATAAAAACATTTTTACGAGTTTTCCAAAAATCCGAATTTGATTTAAAAGTTTTTCTCTGTGGATTGCGTTTTTAACGAAGTCATCTACATCCGTCAGTTAAGATTTTTAGCCCTAAACTTTTTACCACGTAAAATGGAACAAACTAAAAGTAAAACACAAAGTAAATAATAATACTTAGAAAATGAAACATTTTAAGTTCAAAAAATAATGCGTTGTCTAGGTAATTTATAAACGTAAGGGTGACAGAAGTAAGCAACAGAAAATTAACTATTTAAATTTATTTAAAAAAATTATATTTTTGGCTACTATCAATTTAACGAATTGCAAAATGCAAAGCAAATTTTTTCATTTATAAAAAATCTGTGTAAATAAATACAAAAACTTGTAAAAAATAAGATAAAAATAAGAGAACAATGTATGTTTTTTAATAAATAGCCAATTATAATTCCAGAAAGTAGTAGCACATTTATTTCTGAAGCTATTACCATCTACAGGGTGTGTGAAAATGACGATAAAAAATTTTTAGGTACGATTCTGCATGAAAAGATATAAAAAAAAGTTCATAGGTCCGGAAATGCTTTCAGAGGGAGCTACATGCCCTTGAAGATGGTGTCATAAAAGCGGTTTTTATTTAATTTATTAGGATCTACTTACAATACAGGAATTAAATTCTAAGTATAAGTTAGAGTGATTGGAGGTCACTTTTTGAAAATATCAGGTGACCCATATTGCAACCAGTGGCGTGGCAACAAAGAGGTCGTTAGTTATTTAGGGTCATATTCTGTTTGCCGAGTGTATTTTCGCTATTCTTTAAATAAATCATGTTTCTTTGAACATTTTTACGTAAAAAATGTTCCCTTGGTATAAAGTCGTATAGTCGACGGTTTTCGAGATAAACGGACCTTAATGCTCAGATATATATATTTTTTTTTGAAAAATAATTTTATTAATAAAAATACCAAAAAATCAATAATAAAATAATATAAAACGCTGTCTTTAAATTTCTAAATCATTTTCAATGTTATTATACAGTTTATAATAAGTGTTGAAAATTTAAAATAGTATTCAAGCATCTTCTTATTTTTACTGTATTTACGCACTGCAGTCGTGCTTTTAAGTCCGTTTATCTCGAAAACCATCGACTATACGACTTTATACCAAGGGAACCTTTTTTACGTAAAAACGTTCAAAAAACATAATTTATTATTTAAAAGATAGCAAAAATATACTAGGCGAAAAAAATATGACCCTAAATAACTAACCACCCCTTTGTTACCATGCCACTGGTTGCAATATGGGTCACCTGATATTTTCAAAAGGTGACCTTTAATCACGCTAACTTATACGTAGAAGTTAATTCCTGTATTGTAAGTAAATCCTAATAAATTAAATAAAAACCACTTTTATGACACCATCTTCAAGGGCCTGTAGCTCCATCTGGAAGCATTTCCGGACCTATGTTAATATGAACTTTTTTTCACATCTTTTTATGTAGAATCGTACCTTAAAATTTTTCATCGTCATTTCCGGATACCCTGTATAAGGAAGGCTCTACTAGGCTTATACTATAAAATTATATCCAACAATTTGTCATTTTGATAGACTCCTTCCATTCATAGCATCGAATTATAATAAAACTTGTAAACTATAAATAAGATTTATTATCTTAAAAAATTTAAAAAAATGTTACGTAATTAAAGGTAATTAAGGGTCTTTTTGTTTCACAGTGAAACAAAAACTTGGTGTTTTCTTCAACTTATATTAAAAATAGAATGATTTAAAAAAAAGTTAATTTTTCGATTTAATTTTTTAAAATATTTGAAAAATCCAAAACCTGATATTAAAAAAAATAATAATTATTTGTCTTAACACGTAAAATATGAAACAAATCACTAGAAATTGCTAACTTAAAAAATACCCTTTTTATTTAAAAAAAAAATTAACACCGATTTTTTTGTTGTTTTATTAAAGCTTCGTAAATCCGCCGTAAAATAAAACAAAATGAAAAGAAAATGTTAATATGTCCATTTCTCGATTTTTTATGACCAAAAACAGGTGGGGCCGCGATTCTAAACATTGATTTTTATGGACAATATTACACTGTATACACTGTACGTTAATTGTCGCTTTTTGAGATTCTTAAATAAGTATTTAAAATAAACTAAAATATTTTTTTTGCCAATTACAGTAGTTCTTACAATAAAAGGTTATCAATTAAATGTTATCATATTATTTGTCACTCTGACAGTAACAGAATTATTTTTAAACAACTAGAACGATAATAATATTTGTTCAATGTCGATATGTGCAGTATGCGCACTGCCATATAACTCCCAGATTGTATCTCATTTTCTCGACAATAGATTTGGGAGGTCCCGGATCGGAAATAGAAGACCTGTCAAGTGGCCAGCCCGGTCACGTGAGTTAATAACACTGGATTTTTACTTGTGGGGGTACTTATAAAAAGGACTTAAAAACAAAATTACACATGCTTGTAGAGCTATTCCAGAAGACGTAATAAGAAGCGCCTGTACCACTGACCTCCTAGAATGTTACGAACTTTGTCAATCCGAGAATGGTCAGCAATTTAAACAATTATTATAAAAAGTTAAATTTAATTTTTTTAATAATAATAATTAATCATTACCATAAATCATTATCTTAAAAACCAGCAATAACACTGGCACACAAAAAAAGTTGTTTGATCTTACTATAGTAAATGTTAGTATTTTGGGTCACTGAATCCAAATCCGGGGTCCGTTTAACCCCATCGAGTCAGGATTAATCCTGACCCAAGTGTTTTAAAAAAAATACGATGTTGGAGAAAAGTAAATTGTATGTAGAATGTACCATTTAATTCTCCCGTTCCACTATCGCACGACCTTATACAAATAACTGCTACCCCTGAACCACCCCCATTAACGTCCGCGTAATGTCAGCCAGTACAGTACTGGAACTGTCTTACGTAATGTAGAAAAAACACATTAATTAGAAACGCCAGTGATCGTCTCGTCCAGGTTAAAAGAAAACCAGGGTAAAATTAAAGATCTATAAACAGCATATAACCAGTTGTTACAAAAATAGTTTCAAGTTTACTTTTTTATCTTTATGTCCAAGCAATTGACTTCTAACAAAGTTAAATAGAAATTATTATTTTTTTATTTAAAAATCTAATGGCTTAAAAGTAATATAAAAATGCGACGAGTTTCCCATTAATAACTAGGTAAATATGCGTGCATGTGTCATTGTATTATCAAGGGAGAACGATTCAACTTTATGGAAAATTTATGATATAGTTTTGATTTTAATAAGCTTTGGAATATACGTTTTTAAAATTCTGTAACAGCCTGGAGAAAAATTGGATCGAACAAATTTCTAATATTAAAAATATATTTCATGACATAGCTATAACTCAATTTTTTCTGTTTGTAAAAAATACACTTTATTAATAACATAAATAAAATGTTCCAGCAAGGCCTGCCAGTATTAGGGATTGTAATCCCGGGATACTCTTTTAGATTTAATAGTCGAAGTTATTAAATACTATTGATGACTTTTTTTGCGCCATTATTTTTAAAAATAAATAATGTGCGTTTTGTGTCAATTAGTTTTAGTTTAGTGCTACGTAGTTTATTTTTACTGTTTTTTGTTGTTTTGTTAAGTTTAGAAGTAAGTTTAATTTTTTTTATTAATTTAAAAAAAATGGTAATTTATTTGTTAAAATATTTCGGGATTTTCGGGATCAATCCCAAGATTCAATCTCTTAATCCCGAAATTCCGGGATCCAGAATAACCCTTCGGGATTGCAATTCCTAGCCAGTATGCAGTTTATCGTATTTTTAGTTACAGTTTTATTTTACTAGTTAAAATATTTCTTTAAAAGAAGAGACGCCAAAAACATATGTTGATGATGAAACATTTGTTTTTGATCGTAAAAAAAGTTTTTGATGTTAAGCACAGATAATAGTTGTGTTCCAACTCACGGTTTTTGTACCGCCGCGCCGGTAAGACCGTTTTAAAACTGTTAAAAACGATCAAACGCGAAAGTCGACTTTCAACGATTTTATGTCAGTACAAGAACGCTCTTTTTAACGGGATCGAAAAACATTCATCCTCACATTTAGATTGTAAATCAAGAAAAAGTCGATGACTTGCTTTTATCTTAAATACCGAAAGAAGTGATAGAGATGTGGTCAATATGATGCGTTGCTAATAAAAAACATGTACTTGGGCTGGATTTCGGTCACCCGTGAGCTACGTATGAGTAGTGCATGGGCAGGGCTTAATTTGCGGCGGGCCTAATGTTCCTTTAAAATGTCATTTGTTTCCTGGTCTAGATTAGAGAAGCGTCAATCGCGAATGATTCGATCACAGTGACCGAATCGTTTATGAATATTGAACGATCGAATCCCGTACGCTCGCAGTGATCGAATCACTAACCGACTAAAAGACGGAAAGTAACGTAACGAATAAAGATGTGTTGTCCGAATTCAATTCTGTAAACAGTGCAAACGTTTATGCCAATTATTAACCAGTCCAGTGTGCCATGTGTCACCATATCGAAATATCGACTGATCGACCATCGCTGGGACGTTTGGTTTGGTACGCCTATAAAAATGATTGATTAAATAAACGATTGAAAAGATTGAATCATTTAAAAAATCGGTCAATGATTGATTCGATCGCCAGTGAATGATCGAGTTACCCATCTCTAGTCTAGACCTTCGATCAAGACTTGACGTCGGTAACTGGTGGATACATAGGCGTATTCAAGGGTGGGAGCTGCCGGACCGCAGCCCGCACCAAAGGCGATATATTTTTTTAAATTTAAGTAATTTTCTTCTCAAATAAGGGCTTATTTTTGTTTTTCTTTAGTGTTAAAGCCTATGTAGCCTAGCTGTTACACTTAGGTATATGGATTTGTCGTTCACTATTTATTTGTAAAAATATTTAAAAAAATAGAAATAATGTGGTTTTATATTAGCAGTCTCACCAAACGTGGCTATTAAGAAGACATAAATAAGAAAAAAATGTTTCGTAATAAAAGATAAATAAGTTGTAGAAAAGAAATAATTAAAGTATTGTTTTTGCTTTGTACAAGGGTCCTATTTTCGACACTTTTATAATCTCCGTAATTGTTAATAGTACTAAAAAGTAATAAAGGCGTCATGTGCTCCTTTTAAGTCAAACCTAAAATAGTAAAATCAACATTTTAAAATTTTTGCTCGCTAAAGTAATACGGAAAAAAATTAAAAAATTGTCAATTTCAGATTGACCCTATATTTTCTCAGTTAAAAGTGATACAAAAAAATGTTTTATACAGAAACTTTTCTAAAATGATTTTGAATAATCTGCCGTTTGCAGAATAAGTATACGGAGTCAGGTAAAACAGTTATCGGATCTAACCTCACTTTTTTAATGGAAAACCCTATACATTCTAATTGTCATTAAAATTTAACGTCAATTTTATTTTTACATAATAATTTTATATTTATATTTAATTTTTAATTATAGAACATATTCCAGCGCGGCCACTAAAACATAATTTACAAACATATGACTATTTTACGAAGCCGAGATCAAAAACTTATAAAAAGAAAACAAGAAAAATAAAGAAACAAGCGTTTTAGGATTTGTCGAGGTCAATAGTCAGGTAGGAGTAGTATATTCTGTAATAGCTTTGAATAGTAGTAGCTTAATTTTTATTAAAGTAAAACCACTTTAGGCTCTTTTAGCACTTTTTGTGGGTATTGAATGAGATTGAACCGTCAGACTTGGCTATGCAACGTTCATGCCGCAGTCGGGAAGAAAAAGCCAGATACTAAACTATAGGGTAATTTTAAGTTGTTTTTTATTTTAAAATAAACTAATGCATTACGGTTTTAAAGAAAATTTAAATGCACATAGATATCTGGAAATACTCCGATCAAACCTATTTAATATTCTTAATGAAGTTCCTTAAAATGAAGTAACATAGATTTACTTTCAGTAAGATGGCGCCTCTATCCATAATGCTCTTTGAATAAAAGAGTATTTAAATACTAACTTTAGAAACAGTTTGATAGAACACATGGATCTATAAAGTGACCACCACGATCTCCAGATCTAACAACTCCAGATTTTTTTTTTAGAGAGTGTGTGTGTAAAAAGTATAAAGAATGCATCTTAACTTGACAACAATCTGATCAAAGAATTGTTGATGCCTTTGCAGAAATAAATCCATTACAGATCATGAATGCCTTAAAATCCAATCGAAAAACATGTCAAGGGTATACTAAAAACAACGAAGGGGCTTTCGAACATATGCGATGATTCCCGTTATTTTTGTCATAAATCTATATCTTTTTTTCGCTTCAAAGTTTCTATAGTCTTTAATTTACTTTTTTGTACCCACTATTTCTTCTACTATTTGTATGCTAAAATATATTGTATAATGTCTTTACCGCTACAATGTCAACATAGTTTTTTCCTAGGATTTAAGCTTTTTTTTTATAGCCTACTGTGGTTTAAAGTAATTAAGTTTAAATAAATCGCATAGAAAACCAATATCAATCATGGTGTGTTCTATTTTTAAAAAAGATAATTTAATTTTAAAATTAAAAAATATACAGATTGTTCCATTTAAAAAATTAGGTTAGGTCCGATAACTTTTTTACCTGACACCGTATATCTATTCTGAAAACGGAAGATTATTTAACAATCATTATAAAAAACTTTTGTATAAAACATTTTTTTGTATCACTTTTAACTAAAAAAATATAGGATCATACTGAAATTGACATTTTTTTCCCGTATCTTTTAAGGGAGCAAAAAATTTTAAATATTAATTTTATCATTTTAAGTTTGACCCAAAAAGAGCAGATGAAGCCTAAATTACTTTTTTGGTAGCATTAACAATTACGAAAATATCCTTAAGAAGTGTTCAAAATGGGACACCTTGTACTTTAAAAAAATAACCCAACTTTATTTTCAAGATACTATATTTATCTACTAATATTTAACCATGTATTGAATAAATTTGGTTAAATTTTTTTATTTTAATTTTTTTTTCTAAAGTATGTTTTTATATACCTGTATGTTCTTGATTAAATAGGCTTATAAAGAAAATAATATAAAGAAGAAGTTAACTACTACTGATACAGATACAAATAAAAACAAATATACGCTCTAGAGAACGCACCTAATTTGTTTAAATATTCATGGGATATGTAAATTTATTCCTGTTAAAGTTTTTTAAATTTGCAGATTACAGCCAAAGAAATTGTTTTGCTTACTTGCTTGCTTGCTAGAATTTATAGGCTCAAGTTTCCGCCAGGTACTTATTTCGCCATCATATTCCCGGGACAATTTCCATAGTCTGGCTCTAAGCCATAGAAAATCATCTAACCATTAATAAAAAAATGTGACAAAAATCCTTTCTCAGGCACATCCATGCACTCTTATAGCAGAAACCATGGTTAAAACGAGTGTGCACTGAATGTACCGATGTCTTTTTTAACTTATAAAGATAATAAAGGAGAGAAATACACTTAGTGCACACTGGTTTTACCAAACGACGATGATCACAGCAGGCCGTGCTCCTCCTGTGAGTAAAAAAGAGCTTCAGGAATCAACCGCCCAACGTTGAAAACAGTCTCGCGGTACTTTTAGATGCCGGATGAATTCCCTTTTGGTCTTTGGGAGTAAAAACCCGCCAGCGCAGCGGTCGTTTTTCGGCAAAGCTTCGTACCTCCTAAAAAGATGTGGTTCACTGAACTGAGGCCAAAACGGAAGTCCTGAAAAGAGATTCTTTAAACTTCCAGAGAACTGCAGTGGTGCAACTCCCAGAAAGGTTAGTCTAAAAAACTAGATTTATTAAATATCTAAGTGGTTGTTTGTGCCGACACGATAATTATTCCACGCCAAACACTACTAAATTACATGGTTTTATTAAAACAGGTCTTAGCACATAAAAAATACATCTTTAGCTATATCTTAATAACTCTTTATTATAAGAAATTATTATATATTATAACATATACAGGTGTGGAAAGTTCAAAACCGAACACGGACGTTTTGCAAGTAAGACAAAGAAAACAAATTATAACCACCAAAACAGAGTGAGATCGAATTTAAACAAGGACATACGTGCCAAAATAGCTTAAACTGCGTACACTGGATGGAGGTTGACTCATGATGAGGAGTATAGTCCAGGGCATTTAAATCAAAATCGACCGAAACAAAAAAAATTTTTAGGCCAGCAGATATCAAGATGCGGTTTTCTGCATTGTGTTCAGAAAGCTTTCAGGAAAAAAGTCTATATGGTGTGATTATGCCCTTTTTCGAAAAATGCATTCTGGTACAATAAATGCATTTTGCAATTGCATAATTAGTTGCAATATTATAAGGACTGGAAACTCGGAAAAATCGCTCAAAAATCGTTACTCGGGGGTTTTTGGGGATGCCGAATTTAATTCTGGTATTAGAATTACCGGGGGCGCCGCGGGGAAAGGTAATGAAGAAAGCGAAAAATCACAAATTTAAAAAATAATACTTTATTTAAATAATGAATTGTACTTTTTATTAATATTGAATTATCCATCATAAAGTTCAATTTTTAACTTAAATACTAAAAATTTTCTTCAAACTCTTCTTCCTCTTTCCTTCTTCATCTTCTTCCGCGGCCTGGTTGGAAGAGCCTTTTTGGTTTGAGCAATAACCATTGCAATGCTTGCATGCAAGTGAGCAACTCAAACCCATTTTGTCGGCACCCGCACCTTGTGCCACAGTCCGTTTCACAGGAACAAGAAATACTGCTTAAAATTTCCTCGGGACTGAGCTCTCCATCCTTCAATTCTCATCCCCATTCCAACGGATTTACGGTCTCTTTATTCCCATATTTTTTCTCTTCGGTCGATATAGGAAATTTCTGTTCGCGCCGGTCCCCACGGTAACGATACTCGACTCTCTTGATAGCTTTGGCGCCTTTTTCAAATCAAGTTTTGAGGCAGAAAAGATTTCAAAAGCAATTGTTTTTATAACATTTGTATTCAATATTAAATTAAAATTTTTATAATTTATATCCCTGGGTAATTCTAATGCCAGAACTAAATTCGGCATCCCCGAAAACCCCCGAGTAACGATTTTCGGCTGATTATCATGGACGCTGCAATTTCCCCTCCAATCACCCCCCGGGCACCCACGCAGAGCGACTCCCGAGCGCCTTCGGGTAATTCTAATGCCAGAATTAAATTCGGCCTCCCCGAAAACCCCCGAGTAACGATTTTTGGCTGGTTTTCGTTGACGCTGCAATATCACCCCCCCAATCACCCTCTGGGCACCACCAAGCGTCCCCTGGTAATTCTAATGCCAAAATTGAATTCGGCATCTCCGAAAACTCCTAAGAAACGATTTTTTCGAAAAAAATGGCATAACCACAAAAAATAGACTTTTTTCTTGGGAGCTTTCTGAACACAATGCAGAAAATCGCATCTTGATATCTGCTGGCCTTAAAAATTTCCCATTTATTTCCTAACTTCCCTGCGCTTGATACAAGCAATGCGATTAGCGATTACATATCTAAAGTTAGGTTATCTATGGGAAGACACAGCTCTCATCATCTGTACGCTCATGCTTTATCGATGGTTTTAGCTACATCGCCCAATGAAAACCGTCAGATTATTTATTTTTCGTAATCCTGATAGCATTCCCTTCGAAATAAAAAAATAAAAAATAAATAAGCTCGAGTATTTCGAGGTGACGTTTTTTTTTACAATATTGTGACTCCTCCATTTCCTTATGTCATGCTCAAATTGTCAGATTATTAAAATATACACTTTTCTGGATGTACTTAACTTACCTGTTCTTAATCTGAGTTAAGTTTTTCTGAGGATCGATTTTTTTTTACTAACCTGACGGGCTACCCTCAACACACCCCACTATATTGAGGGTTCATATTTGTTAAGTGGACATGCAGGGTGCAAGATTTTTCCCCATATGATTTTCTGACGCGCTCGAGTAACACGCAAAATTCCTGCTTGGGCTCCCCTACTATACAGGCTGTCCGGATTTCGTTGGTATTGCAGGGTATCTCGGTTATTATTAGAGATAAAGGCTTGTAGTTTTAGAAAACTACTACTTTTTGATTAAACTAAAGATGACACTAAAAAAAAATCTTATGGTTCTCTTCGATTTTGACATGCAATTCGAATTTTTTTTTACATGTTTGGACCTCCCTCGTATTTCAGTTATCTTGTAACATACAACAAAATTAAGAAATGATATAGGTAGGCATTTTTACGTTAAATCTGGTGGTGTCGTTAGATTTTTGTCAAATTTAATATTATTCGTGTTATGAACCACATATATACTTAAAAGTTATTTCATATTTTAAGACCTTCAAACGATGTTTTTTCTTTTAAATTAAATTTCGCATGGTTGGCTGTGATATACTTTATAAACAAAATAATAAAGATAGCTGTCAATCATTCACATTTTTTTAAAAGTTTACAACAACTTTTAACATAATTATTTGAAGTTATAAAGTTTTTTTATTATTGAGTGTTAATGTTTAAGGTTATTGATCAGCCGTTCTTTATGTAGCTCATTTTTATTTATAATTTTCATATGTGGACGTACTTTAACCTACGGTGCTTTTAGAGAATATTTGGATACAGGTGTCACAAAAGTCTGACGTACGATGGTACATTTTTCAAATGGAACACTGTGTATTTTTATATTAGGTACCTCTTGCACCTATTTTCTAAAATTTTTAACACGGTTTAGTAATTCCAAGAGAAAAATAAAATAAAAAAAAAGTTTGCACCATTAATTTTAAAATAATAAAAACACAATAGTGCTTGATAATGAATTAAACAAAGAACTTATTAGCGAATATATCACTTATGTCATGTTGGTGAATTATGTCGGGTGTCAAATTTAGTTCAAACTTTAAATTTGAAAGCACTTTATCTTTCTTATTTTAAATATAAGCATTTGCATATTTTTAGGTCGTTTAATGCAGAATTAAAAGACAAACTTTTTTCTAAATATAACCCTATCGAAATTCCTAACACATTAAAAGTTATTCGTTGAAAACTCATTTTGGCATCTGTTTTAATAGCAATAACATTGAATAAAAATCATAGGTGGCTATCAAAAACAATTTATTGACATTGGAGTTTATTTAACTTACAAAATCTTAGTTTGCAATATTATAAAAATATGAGTAAATTATTATTATTTATTAACTGAATTAAATTAATTAAAAAAAAACCTTTAAATGTTAAATAAACCTAATTTTTAATTTCCAATACTTTTGGCTAACATTTATGTAACTCTAACTAATTTTAAGCTAATACTTAACGTTATTAGGAAACTCTAATGTCAATAAATTGTTTTTTATAGCCACCTATTATTTTTATTCAATGGTATTACTATTAAAATACATGCAAAAATGAGTTTTCAGCGAATAACTTTTAATGTGTTAGAAATTTCGATAAGGTTATAATTGGAAAAATGTTTGTTTTTTAATTCTGCATCTAACGACCAAAAAATATACAGGGGCTCATATTTAAAATAAGAAAAATAAAGTGTTTTCAAATTTGAAGAGTTTGACACTAAATTTTGGACACCCTGTACAGTTCGAATTAACCAAACATGACATAAGCGACTGATATAACGTTACTTAATAATTTCCTTGTGTAATTCTATTAATCAAGCACTATTGGTATTTTTATTCATTTTTAAATTCAATGGTGCAAAACAGTTTTTTTTAATATTTTATTTTTTTTCTCTGAAATTACTAAACCGATATTGACAAAATTTTAGAGAAAGATAGATGACTACAAGAGGTACCTAAATATATAAAAAAATATACAGTGTTTCATTAAAAAAAATGCACCATCGTGACGTTACACTTTTTTGCGACACCCTGTATAACCAAAATTATTTTTTTAAAATGCACCGTAGGTTAAAGGTAACGTCTGCAAAATATGAAAATTTTACAGTGAATAATAAATGAGCTACATAAGACGGGAGGTGAGCTGCAGGACCCTGTATAATAATGTGGCACAAAATGCCAATTTCACAAATAGCGAAATGTATGATATGCTGGGATGCATATCTTTGCAACAAAAATAGTGATCAGGCGTCTAAGATGTATCTAGAAAGGCTTTTTGCTATTTTTTATTTGCCGGATAGTTTATTATGCTATATTTACTACGTTTCCTAAAAGAAGCCTAGCTATATTTTTTAGAATTTGCCTGAGCGCCAAAAATATTTCTATAACTTTTACCAGAAATATTGTGAAGCAAGTAGGAGTGCTAAAAACCAAGGGCCAAAACATAAATTAAAATCAGTTTATAATTTGGATCTTGGGGATGCAGAGCGACGATTAAATTTTTGTCATTGGTACCTTTAAAATTTAAATATCTATTATAATTTTGAAAAGCATTTAAAAAGCCCGCATCCGAAATAATTTATTTATTTAATAATATACAGGGTGTTCTATAAAAAATTATATGTTTGGTTCATATCTCGAAACATATTTAATTTGACAAATATCTAACCACACTAATAGATTTTATGTAAATGTCTACTTATATCAGTTTCTTCTTTTTTTGTAAGTTACAAGATTACTAAAATACGAAGGGGATCCAAAAATTGGTCCCTGTAAATAAAAAATCATTTTTCGATTCATCAAAAAATTGCGACACTTAGCGAAAACTGCAAGTCTCTATCTCTAATAATAACCAAGATACCCTGTAATTATCTCAAAATCCGGACACCCTGTACCCGAAAAGGGACAAGACGGTATTTCTTTTCGTAAAAAACTCTGGTTAAAGTTCTCTGGACTGACCAGACAATTAACTGTAACCATAATCTACAAGTATATTAATCTAAATTTTAAGGAATGTTATTTAAATACTTCTTATACTAAAATTAAAGAAATTTTAACATTAATGCGGTAATATTATAAAAATACATAAGTGTAGGTGGCGTAACATAACGGCAAAGAATGTTAAAAAATTATAGTGTGGCCATTTAAGTGTGCAACATATGGGATTTTTTAAATTAATTGCACAATCAAAATACAAATATTGCCGAAAGTTGGAGCTTGTTCGATAATCATATTAGGTGCACTTAGAATAGTTGCAACTCAAACAGCGTACAGGGTAGGTAAAAAAAATTAAAATTTGTACAAGAGTAAAGTACCTTTATTTCAGAAAATTCAGCAAAATTTTATAAGGAAAAGTTGTTAAGAATTAAAAGTTATGCCTGAATACCAAAACATGGCCTCCTAAGAATCTTTTGTTTTTTTTTGGAAAACCTTTAAAATACTCTCTTATTTTTTTTAAATATTCAACCTTAACACTTTTATAAATTATTTAAAATTAAATCAATTTTGCATAACTTTGTTCAAATTCAACCATATTTGTAATACTAACATAGATTTTTAATTTTTAGGAGGATCACAATCTTCATGTTTGTTGCAACGATATTAAATAGAACTTAAAATTTTACAAAAAATATTTTTAATAAGGAAAAACATTAGTTATGATAGTATGCATATGAAAAAAACGCTCATTTTAAGTGCAATTTTTTAAAAATGTTTATTAAAAAAAATTATATACTAACATAAAACCTACCAAAATAATCGCGAACATATGCATTATGTGTGTACCAAACGCACCCAAATCTCAAAAGCAATAAAGCCATGGTTTGATTGGTGCCTTCTCGGCTAATGTTAACTGTCTGCATTTTAAATGAAATAAACTTAATAAGCAAATAATAATTATTCAAGAAAGAAACATTATTGTCACCAAACTATCATAATGTTTACTTTTAACCATCATTTGTTTTTTTAATGGGTATCCACGATAATTTCAGTAGTTTTTATGACGTCAATTAATTTGTACAGTTTTTTAATAAACATTTAAAATAAAAATTTGTACTTTTAATAAGAGTTTTTTAATAAACATATTATCATTACTAACGTTTAACCTTATTAAAGAGCTTTTTGCAAAATTTTAAAGTTGTGTTTAATAATGTAGCAACGAACATAAAACTTGTCATTTCCTAAAAAATTAAAAATCTATGTTAATTTTACAAATGTGCTTGAATTTGAAAGTTATGCGAAACTGATTTGATTTTGAATAATTTATGAGAGTGTTTAGGGTGAATATTAAAAAAATATAGACAAATTTTAAAGGTTTATCAAAAAAAAAAAACTTCTTGGGAGGCCATGTTTTGGTATTTAGGCATAACTTTAAATTTTGAACAACTTTTCCTTATACAATTTTGCTGAATTTTCCGAAATAAAGGTACTTTACTCATATCCAATTTTTTTATTTTTTGACCTACCCTGTACGCTGTTTGACTTGCAACCATTCTAAGTACACCTAGTATGATTATTGAATATGCACCAACTTTTGGCAATATTTGTATTTTGATTGTGGAATTAATAAAAAAAAATCCATATGTTGCACACTTAAATGAGCACACTGTATAAATAAAAATAGAGCAAATACATAAAAAAGCGTTATATAAATAAAGGGATCATCGTAAGAGATATGAATAAAACAATATTTCTTTTATTAAAAATTGTGATTACTTTCGAAAATATTCGACAAAGTCTAATATTTAAAAAATCGGCTCTTTGTTTTTTTCTAAATTCATTTTAAGTTTCATCTACCGGTTTCCAGGGTTGCAAGGATTTAAATCAATGGATTTTAATCACGATTTAAATCACTTGATTTTTTTAAATTTAAATCATGATTAAAATCAAAAATAAAAATTATAAAAAAAAATAATTTGGGTTATGAAGAAAAATCGAAACAAAAATAAATTACGTTAGTATAGTAAATTTATTTATTACAAGAACACAAGAACACATAGATAGAAGTATTATTGCAGAAAATATTCAAAACAAAAAACAAATTTAATTGTAATATTTGTAAAGAAACACTAGTTTGGCAGCTTTTTCAGTACCTAATCGATTGCGTAGTTTAGAGTGCACTAAACCAAATGTTGAGAATATCCTCTACTGATGCAGACGAAGCAGCTGCACCGAGCAGTTGTGTAATTATGGAAGTTCTTTTCAATAATATCTGCGTTTCGTTGCGATTTCCACCAGTCAATAAGTTTTACGCTTTTCAGGATATCATCTTGAAACATAATATCGTTAAAGGCTCTGATTTGGCAAGAAACTTGATGATTAGTGGTAATAAACCACTATCTGGATACAGTTCTTTTGCAGTTTGTAATGCAATATTTTTTCAGTATATGTCAAACTTTATGTTTTCGTTGGGTCGATAAGAAATGCCAACAAAAATGATACGGGTTACACATGGGCCATGATTCGGTAAATACTTGCAAGCAGTCTGCAAGTCGAAGTCTCCCATCTGGACAATAGGCTAGGTATGACTAGTTTTTTGCCTCCTTCTTTTGATGCTCATATGTTGAGATGCAAAATGATTGTTCCTAAAGTACTTTACGATTTGGACAACATGCTCTTTTATATCAACGATTTCCAAATCTTTACATAATAAATTTAGTATATGTGTAGCACAGCCATATGCTATTACATTGAATTTATCAGATGCCTTTATTTCATTTCGCATTGCAGACATGTTAGCTGCATTATCTGTCACGAAACTACTCACTGTACATGTACAATCATACTCGGTTTTTAATTTGTTTATAAGGGTTGCTGCAATTTCGGTTAGGTAGTCGGATGTATGTGGATGCCCAGTTGTATCTACAGTGTCGAAAAGAAAGGAGGAGCCATTTTCTGCAGTAACTGTTGCACATACTATGGGTTCATCATGCACATTAGATCATCCATCGAGTGAAAGACAAACGTTGCTTCTAGACAACCCCTTAAAGCATTTGCTTCTTTCTTCGGTATATATTTGATCAAGCAGTATGCCTGACACATCGTTTCGACTGGGCGGTACATATCCAGGTCGCAGTAGTGCTATAGCTTTCTTAACTTCGAGTTGCATAGAGGGCTCTGGCAATCTGCTTATCAATTTCATTTTTGGCAGGCTTACTAGTACGTACAACAAAATACATCAGAGACCCAGAAGAAGTTTTGTCAGTAATGTCAGTATTGTCAGTATTACATTCTTTTCTTTTTTTGTTTACTGGGATTGAAGGGGAAACTGAGTGCGACATTCTTGCTTGCTGAAAGTTTTGTTCAGTTTGAATTTGTGACATATTTATGCTTGAAGTACGTTGTAACTGCAATTAAAAAAACAATATGAGGCTTCAATTGTCCATAGATGATAGATGTATGTAAAGTATCTAAGAAAACACATTGGGTCTGGTGCCTTTATGTTCACTGGAATTTTATAATTTTCTAGTTTGGTTTGATAGAGCCCGTCAAATAGAATCGATTTAATTTAAAGCAAAAAATAAAAATCGTTGTTGAATGAGCCACTTTTTTGAGAAATAAAAGGTGTTGTGTTGTCATAGTTACATACCTAATAGTTACTTGGATAAAAATAAAAAAAAATGTATTTTTTCAGAAAATATTGTTCATCCAAGAATTTTTTGTTGCAAATAGTGTTTAGTGTTAAAAACGTATCAATTCCAAAGCATTTTCAAAATTGTGAAATTCCGTGAAACATAAAGTGCACCAGAAACCAACATTGATCACATTGTTGTAAAAATAAGTTTTTAAAAATTTCCAAACATGGAAAATTGAAAATATTTCAACACCATTTTTAAAAATTAACAAATAATAAAAGGTACTTACGGTTAAAACTGATTGTGATTGTGATAACGTTGACGAGAATGTCGAGTCACTATAAGTATCGATAGTATCAATGTCTTCATTATTTACATTTTTACATTTTTCCCAGTGCTTTTTCATACTCTCCACCAATCCTTGCATTTCAAATTACATTTTTACATGTAGCGACATCCCGGTTTTCCTCCGCTTTCACCGATTTTCTTTGAAAACTGCCAGATAAGTCTTTCTTTACCACTTCTTCGAAACGACATATTCAAAAACTATATTTGCATATTTTACACATATCAAAATTTTCAGTTAGCCGTAAAAACAATGCTCGCGCGCACAGGTCTTAACTAGGAAATGACGCCCGACCGCGTTCCTCTCCCTTTATGTAGACCGGTAAATCTGCGTGTTCTGACAGGAATTTTCAAGAAAGTGCAAGTGCTTTCTCGCGGTAAATATTTAATATAAGAGTTTATAAAAACGAAAAATATTAAGCTACGTTTCCACCGGAGGAACATGAAGGAACTTTTGTGTTTCTGTTGCTTGTTGCTCAAAAATGTTTCCCAAAGTTCCTTAAAGTTCCTAATTGTTCCTTCTTGTTTTGGCAACCACTGTTGCCTGTTTTCGATTGTTGCTGGTTTCCAGTTTTAGCGGTAAACTTCAAAGAAATTTGGCAACAACAGGGAACAGAAACATATTGTTTTCCGAGTGGAAACAGATACTGCAACTTGTAGTAACTTGTTTTTTAAGAAATTTTTGACACTACCATTATTTATATTTCACGGTAGATCGTTTTTTAATGCATTGAGTAGGTGCATGCCACCCATTTCAATTTATCTTCTACTCACGGGACCTTTGGTTTCCCCAAATTTGTGCTTTTTCTTTTTGCCGACAAAACTATACAGGGGCCCAAAGAGGAATGTATAGGTATCTTTGGGAAAACCCCTCTAGATAGAAAATCGGTTAAATAGGGGAAAATTTTGGGCAATTATGTTAGTAAGCTAATCCCGTTTACTACATGGTTTTATCTATTCAGAAAGGGGTTTTCTGCGATGCAAAATTTTAAACCTGGTTTGAACCATTTTCATATGAGACGCCATCACTTTTAAAGGGCGCAAGAAATCGGGCTGGTATAAAAATGAAAAAAGATTTTTGTTTACTGTTTTATCCATAACCGCACCCCCTTGCATGCGCCGGTTTGAAAATAGAATCATTAGGGTTTTAAAACAATTTGAACCAAAATTTTGATGTGACGTCACTATTGCAACGCCAGAAAATGATTATTTAAAACTTTTTAAAACAGCCCTCGCCAGAAACGCCTCAGGTTTTTGAGAAATTTTAAACCTGAAACACATTTTAAATCGGTCATATTTTTTTTAACTTAAAATTTTTCAAATCTGTAAAACCCTTTTGAGCAACTTTTTTTTGTAGAATATGACCGAGTAGTCCTTTTTTTTTCTACGTTTCGGGTTTAGAAATCATCAACTTTCTTTTTCATATGGGGCCATATTGGATTTTTTCGCAGCCAAATAGTGCTTTTTTATTTCCAATGTATAACATGTTATAGTTTAGAAGTTTTATAACCTCATCTACTTTAAAAAAAAAATATTTTCCCCAGTTGGCCTTGATTCCGGCGAATGCCATCTAGCGTCATTGGCAGCAGAAGAAAAAATTAATAAAACTGCGCAAATGTATTTCGAAAATTTTTCAAGGCAACTTCCTAAACTCAACATACTTTTAAAAAAGTGGTTACAAATTTGCTTGAATTCGGAATTTTAAAAAACCACGACCTAAGAAGTACGTTGAAGAAATGACAACAAAAAGGCAAACCAAAAATTTTAAAGAAAAATCCAACAGCCAGGGATGTTGATAGAGAATACCACATCCCCCAAGTCAACCATTCATAGGGAAGTTAGACTATTTAAAAAAATATCGTTAATATGTTGAGAGAAATGGACAACTTTTTGAATTTTAAGTCGTTATTTTACATCTCTCCTTTAGTAGGAATTTTTGTTTAGCCACTTTCATTGGTTTTTATTTTCACTTGTTTCAATTAACTTGTTACGTGTAGTTTTGTTGAACACGGTATTAAGGTTATAGTATGTTGGGAAACCCATTTCTGTAAAATGTCTTTTTCCCGCTTATCAATTTTGCCAATTAATATTTTATTGTTTACAAAAAAATGACGTTCGGGAATAAAGGGCCCCACTGAGAAAATATTTTTTTTGAAATAAATAAAGTTATAAACTGTTAAATTAAAAACATGTTATACATTGTTGAAATCAGAATAAAAGCACTATTTGTGCACAAAAATCCAATATGGCGTCCATATGAAAAAAAAAGTTGATGATGATTTAAAACCCGAAACAAAAATAAAAATTGACTACTCGGTCATATTCTACAAAAGAAGTTGCTTTAAAGAAGTTTTTACAGATTTAAAAATTTTTGCTTATAAAAATATGGCCCTTTTTCCCGAAAATGGGCCATATTTGGTTTGATTCAAAATTCTCAAAACCCCAATAGATAAAACCATGTAGTAAACGGGATCAGCTTACTAAATAAATTGTACAAAACTTTTCCCCATTTAACCCGAATTTCAATCTATGGTGGTTTTCAAGATCCCCACATTCTCCACCTTTGGGACACCTGTATAGGGGCCGCTGCTGCCGCTATTTTATCATCTTGATCCATGTTTATCAACCGCAGGGAAACAGTAACAAAAAAAGTTGTCTCTTTCAGTTCCCAAAGAAACATTAAAAGTTCTGTCAGTGGAAACAAAAAATTTACATTTGTTGCCTTCAAGTTTCTAAATTCACAAACAAGAAGAAACACAAGGCAACAAAAATGTTGCTAAATGTTGCCATTTGTTCCTTTTAGTGGAAACGTAGCTTTAGGAGATAGGAGAATGTTTAAGAATAAGGACACGTTACAAACTTCGATTGTGCTATTTACAAAAAAAAAAAAATAAAAAAATCATGATTTTTTTAAATGATTTTTTTTTTAAAAATCGCGATATTTTTTTTTAAATCATGATTTTTTACAACCCTGCCCGTTTCCTTTAATTAATTTATTATAAAAAATAAATAAAATAATCTTTTGCTACTTAAAAAAGTAAAATTTCATATTATGCGTATAATTTTTGTTCAACTTTAAACATAAGCTTAAAACAAATTAAAACTATACAGTAAATTATTATTTACTATTTTTAAAGAAATACAAAAATGTCAACACTTTTTTTAATCAACTTTGAAATTCTCATGCTTAGTCTTGATTCTTGTAGCACCCTTATATTTTAGTAAATTGTACTTAAAAAAACCATTTTACCTCGTAAATTGAAATTTTAATCATATCGCTATAAAGTTTTCGAAACAATTTTAAAAGGTAATTTAAATTAGCAATTACTATCTTTAATTCCTATAAGGCTAACTCAAGTAAGGATAAAATTTAAAAAAAAAATGCTTTCTCTCTCCTTATCTTTATTAGAATAAAAAGGGATATTAAATAATTGAATAGAGAATATTTTCTAGCAAATAAGGTTCTTGTCTACTTTATACAAGATAAGACTTTTAAAGTGTTATAAGGCGATATGGCGAAAACAGTTTTAAATATTTTCACCAAATTTTGGTTAAGTATCAAGTTTTAAATGGTAAGGAGTAACTTTGGACTTTTAAGTGGCTTTATTGTGTTTTTTTCTTAAAAAATACAATTCTTTGTAAAAGGCTAAGTTTGTGTGAAAAAAATAAATTGCTCTACTAGTTGTGGAATTATGACCAATTATGTTCGTATATTAAAAATATACTTACAACCTAATTTTAAACAATTTATCGTCTATTATGGCTGGAAAGTTGTTCAAATAAACCCTTTCTTCTCGAAACAGTATTTACTCTTTCTTGAAATGAAGCAGGCAAGCAGAAATGAAGCATCTTTCCATAATAGTGGGTAGGTAAGATTTTAAGTTATTTTTTATTATCATAGATTTAATTATTTTTGGTTGTTTTTCCTAAGGTAAACAGACACAACATGCATTATTGGACGCCCAATAGTCCCCACTGAATGAGAAGTGCGCCAAATTAACATCACTGGTCAATTATCATAACATCTTTGTTTAATTACCACCATATGTGGGCTATTTTCGGGAATATAGTTATTGGTCCGCATTTTTTGGATGGCCATTTAAATAGACAAGTGTACAGGTTTTTAAGTAAACCAATTACCTCAGTTAGGTACTAAACCAGCACATAAACCTAACTCCTGATATAAGGTTTTATCAGGACGTAGCCCCACCTCATTATGAGCTAACGGCTCATAAGATCAAATATTTTAAAATAGGTGGAATTGTCAAAATGTTCGGTTGAACTGGCCTGCTCGTTCGCCAGATTTGACTCCAAGTGACTTTCTTAGGGCGTTATGAAGGGCAAAGTAATGGCTACTGCACCTACAACTTCAGACAACATCTCTCATGTCGAATCCGTTCTGTTCGTGTATTAGTAACACTTATAATGTTAGAGGGGTAGAAAATTTATTTTAAAAATGAGTAAAAATTATTTAGGACTCAAAGGGGGAATTTTAACAACTTCTTAGGCATTACAAACGATGAGTAATTTAGAATTAAGTTAAAAGTCATCTTTTTATGTAATAATATTATGAGTTATAATTACCTAGGACCTAACTATTTTTTGTTGCACACAGACCAAATTTTTACGTTGATTCGTATTTTTAAATTAAAAGCACATCATTACATTTAAAATTTAAAAGTTACTTTTCCAACCCCCAAAAACGGGGTAAAGAAAAAAATAACAAAAAGAAAATTAATTATGTCATCCCCTGTACTTACTACGTCACCAAAATTTTATAAAAATATTTGATTTAACAAATCATACCCTAACATGACTTTAAAAAACTCACCCTTTTTATACTTATGTTTTTTAAAGGCAAAGTTGATATTATTAAACATTTTACAATTAAATCTTGAAACTTACGTTTACGAAATTATTTTAAATTCTTTTTTAAAGCTTTTTTCCAATCCTATTAAATAAACAGTTTTCGATATGTAGACAGTGTTCTCTTTTTGTTGGCGACACGAACATCAGATCAAAGCAGTAAACTATTAGTGTTAATAGCTTTTAATAATTATCGTGGCAAGTCAGAAGGGCCTAAGTATTAGTAAATATGAGACTACACCAAAGGATGCGGTTAAAAGTGTTAGTAATCAATAAGTACGCACTACAAAGAAACAACATTTTTGTCTGGACTTACTTTATTAAAATCGTTCGCCACTGGCCATAAAAATGTCGTTAAGGAATTGACTAGTGAATCGAATAGACCGTGGCGTCGCTGAAAATAGGCAAGGAAATTACATTGGTTAATGCATGAAAATCGCTAAACTAACAGATGATAAAATTAATAGATATGAGTGTTAGAAATGGTTGAAGTAACAGCTTCGCAAAAGTTATGCAATGATATACCAAGGAGATTTTTTGTCACTAAAATGCAATGGAAAAAAGAATTGCAAATATATTGTTAAGTTTTTTTTTTAAATATTTACACATTATTCAAGGTGTCCCAGAATATGTGAAAATCTTCTCTGATAGAAAACCTAAAATTATTATGACAAGTCCCCATAAACTTTTTTCCTACGACCCTCCCCTACGGAATATAGGTACATAACGGACGCTCCTGGAAATCGTTTTTTTTTAATAACTTAAAATGAGCCTTAATCATACAGGGTGTTAAAAAATATGCTATTATTTTGTCAGAGCTAGTCTGTCCCTGGCAAACCAAATAAGCCAAATATGATTTAATGGGGTCATTTTAAGAAGACTTATCCAGTAACCTTTATTAAAAGAAAAATTTTAATTACACCTAGTATTTTAAAAGTTATATAAAAAAAAACGATTTCCAGGGGCGTCCATTATGTACCTGTATCTCGGTAGAGGAGGGTCGTAGAAAAAAGTTTATGAAAACTTGTCATAATATTTTTAGCTTTTCTATCAGATTCTGAGAGATTGCCCACATATTCTGGGACATCCTGTATGAAAAAATAATTACAATGATTATTATTTTAGGTCATAATTAAAGATGTCACCAAAAATCTCTCATCTCTTGATGAGAAACCTTGATAGACCCTCGGTGGTATTACTTGTCATAATATTTTTTCTAGTATGTATGGTAAAATTACGAATGAAAGTTTCTTAGGAGTCTGGTAACAAACTCGAAATCACTCTCTCATTCCATTTAAAGTTGTTTGTGGCTGGACCATTTTTAAATAAAATAAAACTGTCTGGGTATTGCCCCTATATCTAAAAACTTTTAATTTTTATTATTTTAAATTATTATTAATTTTAATATAAACCAAAAACTATTAAATTTAAAAAGAATAAATTTATTTAACTTGAAAATGATAGATTTATGATGACCTCTTATCTACATTTGATCCTAGAACAAATTTTAATATTCTAATATGAATAAGAATTTTTATTGGTAAAAACCAATTTTTAAAATTTATAAACTCAAACAGTTTGGCGGTCATTTGGGTTTTGATGTACATCCCTAATTTTGCGATAAAGATTTACAAAGCATATATATTTTTAAAAGTAGTTGTCTTAGAAGAATCAATCAAAATCAAAATCATCTTGTTTAATATTAAGCAAAAAACAACGGTTTAGTAATTGATTTACTTAGAATTACTTTAAATAACTCTGATTGGGCTGGATATAATAATTTGAAATTTACATGAATTGCAGTTCTTAAGTATAATATGTTTTTAGAAAAATGGCATGTCTGGTATTGAGAAATAAGTTATAGCATTTTTGAAAAAAAAAAACTAGTTCAAAACAATATTTTTTGGCACTTTACAAATGCTGCTAGAGCTTTAATATTGCACTTTTAAAATTTACAATGGTTAAATTTTTAAAACCAATAGATATCAAAAAAATTAAAAATACCTGCTATTAACACCATTTTGCAGAGTTTTTTTTAAAGAAATGTCACAAGGTGCTAATAAATTTAAAATCTTTTAAGGGGCAGGGGTAGCACTACAGGGAGAATGTTGTGTTTTAACCAATTATTAATTTATTGGACATTCTCTGGTATTTAAAAACAATAAAATAATATTTTTATAAACTTTAAGGGTAGTATTTGATTTTATCCCAAATTTTTCACGACCAACAAATAGCATTTTATACAGACTATTCACAGAAGTTCTACAAGGGGGGGATTGCCATTTAAGATTTTAAAGAGAGTGGGGTAAGCTTAAAGGGTTGGTCAAGGTGTTTTGGAAAATACGCGCTTTATATTTCTTCGGGTTTTATAGAAACAGTATTTTATTTTTAATTTTTTAATATCTCTCATGGTTTAGAAAATAAAGGCATTGTTAAATTATTATGCTTTATGTTATTGAAAAAAATTATCCGCTGGTTTCATGTTTTGGCAACCCTTGGGATCATGTCTGAATATGAAAACTATCTTGTTAAGACATGCCTGATGTTTTCTTAACTTTGATGGTGGTAAAAGCAGTCCCCAAATTCGTGATCAGCGACTCTTAAAACCCCTATATGTACCAAATCTGGAGTAATTCGAAAGAGTTTTGAATTTTGGTCCGTCGTGTTGGATCCGCTATTTTAAATTTTGAAAATCTGACTTCGGATTTGTAATCAGCGACTCGCAAAGCCGGATAATTTTTAAACAATGATTTCTTTGAGGTTATAAAAACGTCATGTAATACATCGATTCTAAGAGTCGATTTTTGGTGTTTTAGACCTGCATTTAGGGTCAGAAAAAATTTTACCTTGATGGCCAAATTATGACCACGGATTCATGTTTAGGAGGCAAAAATACATTGAAAACCATATATCACATCTCTGGGACAGATATTTTTTTTGTAGACTGGTGTTATTAAAACAAAAATAATATGGTTTTTGTATTTTTTCTACGATTGGATTTAATAAGATTATATAAATTACAAAATGCTATAACAATTTCCCTATCTTTTTTAATTGCCCATATAGTTACTGTAGATTCCTACATAATAATAAATATATATATATATATATATATATATATATATATATATATATATATATATATATATATATATATATATATATATATATATCATTTAATTAATTTTAAAAATGTATAACACCGATGTCGAATTATGCAGGAAGTTCGCATGGATCCTGTTTATTGCTTGATTTATTGATACTTACAAATACATTCAAAAACACTTAAAGAATAAAATGACAGCCTATAAAGGATCCTGATGGGTTTTGTAGTGAGCTGATACATTTATCGCAGAATATTGGTACGCATTATTAAAAAGAGGGTATTTAGATAAACAATGGAAACCTTTTACGGATATGCAGAAAAACAAAAAAAAAACTTTTTATTTTTAAAAACGTTGCCTCGAACGTTGCTAAAAATTGCCCAACAAATATTGTTTTACTTGTTTGACATAAACATTAATTTGTTATTATACAGTATGTCTCAGCAAGGAACCATAGGGAAAACTTTTTTATTATTAATTTTACGAAAAAAAGTTATTTTTCTTTAAAAGTTCTGCATGATCTAAAACCTAAAATGCAACTATCAGATATTAATTTTTTCCAGGCGTTGTCAAAAAGTATGAATTTTGCCAAAAAGTAAAGTTCAGGGTCTTTGATTATATTTACGTGGCATCTGGAGACTTTATTTTTAAAGATAGATAAAAATCTTTGATATAAAAATTGCAATTTTTTAACTACAACTTTAACTTTTTTAAATGGAACACCCTGTATATTATGCGCTACGACAAAGGATCTTTTTTTTTCTGATTTTAAATATATATATATATATATATATATATATATATATATATATATATATATATATATATATATATATATATATTTATATATTTATATATTATTGCTAAAAAGCTTAAGACATCCACGAGAACAATAAAATTGTTATAATAAATTTAACGTCTCGATATTGTAAAAAGTTAAAGCTTATCATTTTAACTATCAAAAATAATTTATATTGCTTTCTTGTCAATGGGCTATTCAGAAGAATAAAAAATCGCTATTGTGTGCCTTTTTTATTGCAACAATAATAATATAATGACAATGCAAAGGGAATATCACTACTTATTATATCCTTAACAGCGAGTACCATCTATAGACACTATTAAATACATAGTAAGAAAGTTAAGTGCACAAAAAAACTTTAAAATAAAGTAAATGACTGTAGCTCGAAATATAAACAAAGATTTTGATATCCTCGTATTTTTCCAGAATAATTATTATAGTTTTTCTATTAAACTAGCATTAAATGCTTTTAATACTCTTAGAAAATCCTGAAATATCAATCTCGGATGCGGCATCTGCACTAAATATAACAGATTATAAAATTTATTCAACCTTAAAATTTTACAATTATATTTCCCCTCTTTTTCCCTTAAGATCAATTTTTTATTCACTCTTTTTCCGCCAGGGGGGCCCCGCATTCTAAAAATCAGACAAAAAAAACCCCTCGCCCTGTACCATTCCCGTGCGAACCCTGGATCAGTGTTGTTAACACGTAGGAAATTCCACTTGGGGGAAAATCTTCCGAAAAATGTTTTTAAAAAAGGGGGAAAAAACCCGAAATACTTATTTTGTAGGGAAAAGGTTTTTTACAGAACAACTACCCCCAAAATTTTTATTTTTTTACTTCCCATTTAACAAAAAGAAATTCCCCGGGTTTTTCAAAAAATTTAAACCGCTAGATTTACAACCTTATATTTAAAAATTATTCATTCTTGCCTTTTTTGGGTTTCCTTCCCCAAAAACACACCGAGCCCTACCGGTTACAGGTTTTGGGAATTTACCCCTTTTGTATTTTTTTTATTTTAAACATACTATGTTTATTTTTTTTTTTTTTAAAAAAATGTTTATTTTTGTAAATTAAAAGGCAATATTTTGTTTTCCCCCAATTTTTTTAATTTTTTCCTGAACCCCTTAAAGGGGTTAATTTTGGGGTTTTTATAATATTGTATTTTTTTTTATTTTAATCAAATATAAAGATACGAGCAATTTTTTAAATTTTAAATTTTAAAACCAGTTTGCATATTATGCAAACAAAAAAAAGGTGGGCTTTTTTTTAAAAATTTTTTAAAATTAAAATATTACAAGATAAAATCTTTTTTAATTTTTTTTAAATTTAATCGTAAAATAAAAAAAACCGTTTTTTTTTTTCATTGTTTATGATAAGATCATATTTAAAATTTTCTTTATTTAAAAATTTTAAAAAGGGCAAAAAGTGCTGATGTTCTACATTTTTCAAGTGGCCCCAATTGCGCAGAAAAGGGTAGGGGGAAAGTAGGGAATTTT
>JAHBCN010008989.1:0-36846 GCA_019359885.1 Listronotus oregonensis | reverse complement strand
GGAATTGGTTTTTTTATCAAGGTCTTACTTAAGAAAAATAGTACTTAAACATTTTTAAAATGACAGAAATAAATAGGAAAAAAGTCCTACAAAGACGTATAAAATCCAGACGCTTTTATATACACTAAAACTGTTAAACAACACTATAAATCTTTGAGCATTTACCTATTAGAGGTAGCCTTGCCGCTTGGCGGCAATCAGCACGCAGAGTGAGAGAGGAGAGAGTACTCTTATTCTTCTTTCTTCCTTACAGGCTTGTTTGCGCGGCCAAGAGGCAAGTATGATGCCTCTATATGTATATGCTTGAAGGTCGGTACAATTGTTATTGGCAATTTTTAAAGACATATTCCTATTTTTAAATACAAATAGTTTAATTTTATGTTAAAAAGGATTATGGGGATACGTTTTATATATTCGTCTGTCTCACACCTTATTATTGTTCGGGCATCAAAATGAAAATTTTCTTTTTTAAAATTGCGCTTCTTACCGTTGGATGGCTGTACTTGAGGTAAGTTGTACAACGTGTTCGCTGTGACTAACCCCACTTCTCTATCTATCTCTTTTATCCTTATGTCGCAAGCGGTGGTGCCGGTGGTCGATAAAATGTCCAATGATAAAATACCGAATCTATGTATTATAAGACCTTTTTGATTTGCCCTAACGGGTCAAAACAATTGTAACACAATACACTTTTAAGCTAATAATCATCAGATAAGTCAAATTTATTTAAAATTATGGTAATAAAAGATATGTTTCACAAGAAAAGGATCGATTCACTTAGAGTAGATAAATTTAAAAAATCTAGATAATTGTTTTACTAATAAAAAAATAGATAATTTACATTAACAAATATGCATAATAAAGTAAAGATATATAAAAAGCCTAAAATTAGTATGTTAATTTTAGGCTTCGCATTTCCTAATTTAAACAAAGTAATAAATAAAGCTGTCTACAATTACTGACAATCTGGCGACCGAGAATAATTTAATTATTTTTGTTTTCAAATTAAAGAGGACGCCTCGTTCTCGATAATTTTAGTTGAAAGTTGAATTAAACAACTAGACAGTGGCGTAGCCTGCCTTTCTAGGTGGGATACATCCTTTAAAGGAAAATTCTGTTACCTAAAAACAATATTATTAACAATAAAAATGATGTCTTTTCTAATCTAATCTAATCTAATTTAATCTAATATCTAATCTGATCTAATCTAACACATATATAAATGGAAACTGTGTGTTTGTATGTCCATCGTTTTCTTCATAACTACCCACTGCCACCCACTAATAGTTATGGTGGTAGGTAGCCCTAGGTCTGCACTTGCAAGTAAGGGAGTTTGGTCGCCGTGGGTGGAAGTAGGTGGTTGTGGGTGGCGAAAATGTAAATAATACATTGGTACTTAAAATTTAACCCTATTAAATTTTTTCTAAAATCTCTATTATAGCGGGTTGATTTTCAAGATTGACGAGTACAAAACCAAAAGTTCAAATTGCATTATAAAGGGAAAGTTGTCTCACCCTAAATTTACCACTGAGTGAAAAATCGATCGAAAAAAATAGTGCAACTTTAAAAAAGACTAAAAATTCGATTTTTGACTTTGTTTTCAAATTCTACTTAATTCGGATGTAGGAAATATTACTAAGCAAAACGCAATTAAGATCGGGTAAGTAGATCCGGAGGTTAGCTCTCTGCCACGAAATAATTAATTTTACGAGTTCTTTACTTCAGCGTCCTCTATAAAGTCAACCTAAAATTAAAAAATCCTTTTTTGAAATATCTTGAGTAGAATCGACTATAAGAGCAAAATAATCTGCTTTCCTAATATCCTAAGATATTTTACCTAAAACATCTTTTGTTAACAACTAAAGTAAGATATTTCTGCAATATATCCAAGAGTTGTAAAATTGTAAAAATTTGTAAGAAAAGTAAAAATAAAACCATTTAAATATTTTTTTTAATAATAATATAATTATATTTTGATGTACAAAGAAATACGATGTGTAACTGTCGAAAAAGGTACACCAAGGAATCCATTTTAGGGGCACAGCACAGCATGTAAAAAATATCTGTTTTATATCCATTGGGTATGTTTAGGCGCAGAGGCGCTGATCAAGGAGGCGGGGGCACAGACGCCCCGCCCCCCTCGCTTCTACCTGTCTACGCCACTGCAAATAGACTATTAATCAGCTGAAATAGTAGCATTTATTGTTTTTCTTTATTAATACAAAGGAATGCATAAATAAATGCGGTAGGTTTAAAGAGAAGTAGGTATTAAAAATAAATAAAAACATTTTGTCCAAGAATAAAAGGTAATAATTTTAAAATATGGAATTCGGTCTTCGCCGGGGCAACTTCTATTACTTAAAAAACCGCACAATAGCCTTGGGCAATTAAGTAAAAGGCTATTATGATTGTCCTTTTTTGACAAAATATTTTTGAATTTCAATATTTAGGTACATATCAGAAGCCAAAAAAAACTTTTGTGGTCCGTTACTGTAAAGGTAAATTTAACCGTTTTTTTCAATATATTGAATAAAAAAGTTAGATTTCGCGGCTAAAAAAGTAAACTATTTTTTAAGTTAACTAGATATCTATTTAGTTTGCAGAGTTGGTCTCAAAGACACAGATTCCGGTTAGTCCCGCGACTTGTCCGCAAAAGTGGTAAATCCTCAATTCATCAAAAAACATCAAGCCAAAGATCCTACAGATTTATTTTGGACTTATCCAACACATTGATAGAAAGTTCTTGGATATGGACGTTGCTAGTTCTCTCCTTAGCATTCGTGATGACTTGGTTAATGTTTGCTGGATTCTGGGCAATTATATCCATTGATAGTGTAGATACCTGGAATGGTACCACTAATAGTTCTTGTCTCGAAGGTAAAACCACGGTACAAGAATTTCTGTTTAAATTGTTTTCGGATTAAAGTATGACCTGAACGTATCTTTATAAGATTATAAGTATTTTTTATCCTGTTTATCAAAACCCTCTTTTTTGATACAGTGCTTTGGTAAAGTAATAGATAAATTTGTTAAACATATAAGGAATAACTTTTGGAACAAAATCTCGAACCCGTACGTTATGTTAAATATCTTTTTAAGCTTTTTTCTAATAGAATTGTTTTATACATACACGGTGATTCCTGTGGGAGCTATGACGTCATCAATACTTTTTTTCAATGGTAACACCCATTTTTAATTAAGAAGTTGGAAAGGTCATACTTTTTTACATTCAATAAGAAAATTTAAAGTATGGGTTGGATCACGAAAACACAAAACGTTTTACAATTTTAAAATAGTTTAAATGGCAGTGCAATTTGTAAAACAGCTAAATTTATGTTTAAATCATGCATAGATGGCTGCCTGGCAGTTATCTTTCCAATAAATAGTTGATTGTTGTCAGCTGTTAATGATTGAAAATTAAACTTCGTTAAATAGTCCATTAAGTTTGTTCTTTGAAGAATTTAATTCTGATCTTTATATTAAAGCAGCGCGTAATTGTTTCGAAAGTTGTCTTCTCTTCGATTTTGACCAAATTTGCTATACGGGGGTTTTTTGGGGCGCTGATTGCGAATCTGAAAAAACTATTTTTTCGGCAACGTTTTTCGTTTTTGAGATATTCATTATCAAAGTTAAAAATCAAACTAACCTTATTTCTTTTTGTACACAATTCTTGATTTTTACACTAAAGTGGCACACAATATTTTATAAACACCTTTTAAAATCTTGTTTTTTTATTTATTTTACATTTTTTTTCATTAAATTGAAAACTTTCAAAAAATTCCTAGTGTATACATTGAAAGCGGAGGTTTGCAATTAAATGGAAAAAAAGGTGTAAAATAAATATAAAAACAAGTTTTTAAAAGGTATTTGTAAAATGTTGTGTGCCATCTTAGTATAGAAATCAAGAATTATATGCAAAAAGAAGGAGAAATAGTGTAAATAAGGTTAGTTTGATTTTTAAATTTGATGATGAATATCTCGAAAACGAAACGTTGCCAAAAAAATATTTTTTCATATTCGTAATCAGCGCCCCAAAAAACCCCGTATACCAAATTTGGTCAAAATCCGAGAGGAGGCAACTACCAAGCAGCGTTTTTAAAGTGTTTATCAAGAAAAAAAAAATGTTATTTTCTAATAAATGGTTAAATTAACGAAACGGAAAATAATAGAGATTTTTACCATGATTTGAATTACTTTTCTTGGAGATACATGAAAAGGTAAATGTACGTTAGAATGCCAGAGAATTGAAAAAAATAATACAAATAAATACAATTTAAACCCCTTGTTAAAAAAGTAATTGTCTAAAAAGAAATTAGTTATCATCTTGGCTACTGTGAAGCAACCAACAGTGAAAGTTTAGTTTATTTTTCTTTTTTAATTTCCAATGCATTTTTCTTGTATTTTTTTTATTTTATCCATACTCCAAATTATCTTACTGGATGTAAAAAATTTAGCTTTTTCAAACACGGTATGAAAAAATCGGGGTAACCATTAACAAAATACAGGGTGTCCCAGAATATGTGTGCAATCTCTCGGAATCTAATAGAAAACCCAAAAATATTATGACAAGTTCCCATAAGCTTCTTTCCTACGAGCATTCCCTACGAAGATACAGGTACATAACGGACGACCCTGAAAATCTTTTTTTTTTAAATAAATTTTAACATACTAGGCGTAATTTAATATATTTTTTAATATGATGGTTACTAGATATGTCTTCTTAAAATGTGCCCATTAAATCATATTTGGTTTATTTAGTTTGCCAGGGACGGATCAGCTCCTACACAATAATAGCAATTTTTTTAAAACCCTATATGATAAAGGCTCAATTATTTTTTTTTAGAATAGCTTTATTCTAAAAATAAAAAAAAAGGTACTCCTGATAAACATCGATAGAATCAACTGTTTACGAGAAATAAAATATCATATTTGGTAATTTTTTTTTACTTTATACAGGGTGTTTTCTAATTGTACGTCAATATTTAAGAAGGCAATTTTTGTGTTCATTTTAAGAAGAAAATTTCATATAAACGTATGTTCTAAACCTCTTAACTTTTGAGATACAGGGTGGTAATTTTTTTAAAAATAAATAATTTTTTATTAATATCTGTAATACCACTTTAGATATTTTAATAAAATTTGACATACATATTCTATGTGTTAAAAATCATTTTTTAGTGTACCACATTTTTTTTATTTTCACCAGTGACGTTCGTACGAAATTTGACCTGCCCATTTTGGCAAATCAAAAAAAAAAAATGTGGTACACTAAAAAATGCTTCTTGATACATAGTACATGTATACCAAATTTCATTAAAAGATCTAAAGTGGTATTACAGATATTAATAATAAATTATTCATTTTTAAAAATTTTACCACCCTGTATCTTAAAAGTTAGGACGTTTAGGACATACGTTTATATATAGTTTTCTTCTTAAAATAAAGTAAAAAATTGCCTCCTTAAATATTGACGTACAATTAGAAAACACCCTGTATAACGTAAAAAAAATACCAAACATGATATTTTTTCCCGTAAACAGTTGATTTTATCGATGTCAATCAAGTATACCTTTTTTTAGTTTAAGGTTAAAGCTATTCAAAATAATATTGTTGAGCCTTTATCATACAAGGTGTTAAAAGAATTGCTATTATTGTGTCAGAGCTAGTCCGTCCCTGGCAAAATAAATAAGCCAAATATGATTTATTGGGTTCATTTTAAGAAGACTTATATAGTAACCATCATATTAAAAAAATAAATAATTACGCATAGTATTTTAAAAGTTATTTAAACAAAAACCATTTTTAGGGGAGTCCGTTATGTACCTGTATCTCCGTAGGGGAGGGTCATAGGAAAAAAGTTTATGGGAACTTGTCATAATATTTTTAGGTTTTCTATTAGATTCCGAGAGATTGCCCACATATTCTGGGACACCCTGTATATCTATGCCTCCTACAGGAATCACCCTGTATACAGGGTGTTTCTTTAATATTGCAAAAAATTTTACAGGCGGACTCCTTGGATAAAAATATGAAAAAAAGTTCCCATGAACATATGCCTAAACTTCTTAACTTTTGTACTACAGGGCCAAAAAAAAAAATTATTTTATTTTATAAATGTGGATAAACATGGACGCATGACATTTAGGTAGATGTTTATGTTTTTCAAGGCTCTTTTATAACAATATTTGTAATCACCTGCTAATCTGGACAAGAGTTGCAATATGCCACCGTTAATGGTTTTTCCATTGTATTTTATATAGCTTATTTGTATTGCTGACTTCGTTTTGCAGCTATGTCTTTAATTTTTTTACTCGAAAACGGCACAATTTACGAACAAATTTCACAGGACCAAAAAGTTACTTATTAAGTAAGGCATTCACAAATCCTTTTTTAAATTTTAAATTTTCAATTGCAAAAAAAAGATACAGGGAAAAAATATTAAAGGTTAAAGATTTTGACCATTTTCTAGAGAAACAGATGATAACAAATATTGTTGTAAGAAAACCTTGGAAAATATATACATCTGTCTTGAATTTCACCCGTCTATTATTATCCACATTTATAAAATAAAATATTTTAATTTTTTCTTAAAACTTTACCGCCTTGTAGTTCAAAAGTTAAGTTTGGGACATATGTTTATTAGAACATTTTTCGTATTTTGATCAGCGGCGTAGCGTAACCTGTAAAAGTGGGGGCCGTAAAACTTATAAAGATGTACTATTTTGGTGTTTGCCAATAAGCTTTACAATTTTAAAAGTAAAAAAAAGTATAGTGAGACCCAAAACAGTAGGGGGGCAGGGCCACCTGGCCTCCCCGACGCTCCGCGCTGATTTCGATCTAAAGAGTTTGTCTGTAAAATTTTTCGCAATATTAAGAAAACATCCTGTATATAAATTCTATTTGAAAATATGCGCAAAAAGAAATAACATTTTGTGGGTCCAGGTGTGTTTCTCAAAAGTTATTCTTTAAATTTTTAACGAATTTATCCATTACTTTACGAATGCACTGCATAACAAATACTATTTTGTTTTTAGGTATTGACTCTTTTGCAGGATATTTATTATTTAGCATTGAAACTCAAACTACTGTAGGATATGGTGGTAGATACATAACCGAAAACTGCCCACAAGCCGTAATTGGGCTTTGTGTTCAGTTAATAGTTGGGGTTGGAGTCTGTGGAAGTCTAATCAGTATCGTTTTCCTTAAAATGGGAGGACCAGTGCGAAATAGACACTCTGTGGTCTGTTTTAGTAAAAAAGCAGTGGTACGTTTATATAAAATCAATTAAATATACTGTAAAAACGACATTTTATTTTAAAAACCAAGAAGGGATTTCACATAATCAGATATTCTAATCGCACAAGCGACATAATTAAGTTTTGGGTTTTCTCTGCGTTTATGCAATGTCAAAAATAATATGTTATAGTATGGTGTACTGGGGTATTATGTGGTTTTGCATGGGTATATGTGGTTGATCACAATATTTGTTTTTGTTGTGTCTGTACAGGGTGTCCGGAATGCGAATTTACAATTCCTCTACCATTACAGTCAAGAGGTGTAGTATAAACATATTTTATCCATATATTGTTTAGAGGTTATATTATTTGTCTTTTTTTGATTTATGTCATTAATAATTGTCAATGTTATCAGAACGTCACGTTTTGCGAATTAAAGCCTATTTCTTTAAAAGGTATTTTTATTACAATTTAATTCGCAAATAAATCATGGAAAAATACTTTAAACCTGATAGACTAGAAGCTGATCCAAATTCCACAACTGCAGCAAAAGAATTTAAGCATTGGTATGAAACATTTAGAAATTTCTTAGAAAGCACTTCACCTAAAGAAAAATCACTTGAAGACAAAGATAAGTACATGCTTTTAATTAATTTTGTCTCATCTAATGTCTATGATTATATAAGTGAAGTAAAATCATATGATTCTGCTATAAAAATTCTAGAAAGTTTATATATTAAGCCAACAAATGAAATCTACGCAAGATATATTCTGTCTACTCGAAAACAACAAGTTAACGAAACTATTGATCAGTATGTACAAGAGCTTAAACTTTTGTCTAAAAATTGTAATTTTAAAGCTGTATCTGCTCAACAAAACAAAGAAGATTTTATCCGTGATGCTTTTATAAACGGCATTATACAGTCTAACATCCGCCAAAGATTACTGGAATTTACTACCCTATCTTTAGATGAAGCTGTCTCTAAATCGAGATCATTAGAAGATTCTCAAAAACAAGCCGAATCGTATAACAATACAACATCAAGTTTTGCTAACAGTGCTTCATGTTCTAAAACTTATACATTAGAAGAAACAAATGTAGCTTCTGTTTATCTAAGATAAAAATCTTTTCAAACATGCTATTTTTGGAAATGCTGGACACCCACGTTCCATGTGTCCGGCAAGAAATGCTATTTGTCAAAACTGTCAAAAAAGGGGTCACTGGGTGAAAATGTGCATGAAATCTACAAATCTAAACCAAACAAAACCCACTTCTGCAACAACTTTTGTAATAGCTTCATCATCTAAAACACCCATTACTCTTTCAAAAGCAGTAATAAACGTTTCTATCAATAACATGGATGCTAAAGCGCTCTTAGATACTGGGAGTTCAGATACCTTTTTAAATCAGGAGTTTGCAATTAAACATAAACTAAAAATTTTTATAACTAAAGGGCAAGTTTCGATGGCTTCTATGTCCTGTTCATCAGAAATTAAGGGCTATTGTTTAGTAAATTCAAATTGAAAATGAAAGATATAATCAAAAAAAATTTTTAAATTTTTGTCAGATTTTTAAAAAGGGACATTATTGTTGGTCACGACATTATGAAACAACATAAATCCATTGAAATATCCAAATCACCACTTTCAATCTGTTGTTTAGCTGAAGCTAAAGTTGAACCACCATACTTATTTTAAATCTTAGTGAAAATTTTTCCCCAATCAAAATCTCAGCATTCGATAAAGATGAGCAATTTATTAAAAAGGAAGCCCAAAATCTATTAAAGAAGGGATTATTGAAGAAAGTATTTCACCATGGAGAGCCCAAGTAATAGTAACTAAAAGTGACAATCATAAATGTCGTATGGTCGTTGATTATTCTGGGGACTATTAATAAATTTACTTTACTTAATGTCTATCCTCTTCCTAATATTGAGTCGTTAGTTTCAAAATATTAAAGTATCAAATATTTGCACAATTGATCTTAAATCTTCATACCATAAAAACCCATTCAAGAAGCTGATAAACCATACACAGCTTTCGAAGCAGAAGGTCGATTGTATCAATTTCGACGATGGGGTCACTAATGGAGTTTCTTGTTTCCAAAGAGTGATTGATTCAGTTATTCAAAAAGAAAATTTACAAGGCGTATTTGCATACTTGGATGACGTCACAGTCTGTGGTGAAAACCAAAAAAACCATGATATCAATTTACAAAAATTTTTAGATGCAGCTCAAAAATATGGACTTACTTTAAATAAAGATAAATGTAAATTTAATAAACAATCAGTAAATATTCTCGGCTATACTATCGAAAATAAAACAATAAAACCTGATTCTGATCGACTAAACCTCTTAGACCTTTCAATTCCTACAGATTTAAAAAGTCTTCAAAGAGCACTTGGGATGTTTTCACATTATTCAAAATGGATAAAAAATTTTTTCGAGAAAATATGGCCTTGTGGATTGTAAGTCTTTTCCTATGAATACAGATTTAAATTTTGCATTTGAAAGTCTAAAAACTGATATACAAACTCCTTTCTGTGGACAATTGATGATAAAAAAATTTTTTTAATTGTCGAAACAGATGCATCCGATTTTGCTATTGTTGCTACTCTTAGTCAAATGGGAAGCCCTTTGTTGCTTTTCTCGTACCCTTACAGATTCTGAACGGAGACATTCTTCAATTGAAAAAGAGGCCTATGCTTGTGTTGAGGAAATGGAGACACTTTTGATTGGAGAAAATTTAAATTAGTAACAGACCAGAAATCAGTATCATTTATGTTTAATAGTAATCATTCTAGCAAGATCAAAAATGAAAAAATAATGCGATGGCGTTTAGAACTTTCATGTTTTAAATACGATATCATCTATCGTCCTGGAAAATCTAATGTTGCAGCAGATACATTTTCAAGAATTTGTAACAGCATTACAAACACATTGTTTGAATTACACTCTTCTTTATCACATCCTGGTGTAACAAGAACCGTCTGGCACTACAACTCGGCCACTGGGATGGTCTGAAGATTTCTTTTTCCAGCTACCCTTGGGATCCTACCTTCTTTTCTAATCACGATTCTTCCGAAATATAAACAAATTACCGAAACAATTCATCTAGGCATTGAGAGCTATATTCCCCACACAAAAGAACCCCATAACTTCAAATCATGCTATCATCGAAGCAAGAAATCAGTATAATCAAAAAAATCTCAGAAGCAAAAGACCGTTTTAACAATCGGATAAAAAATAAAGTTCTATCTTGCCGAATTTTGGGAGTAAAGCTTTTTTGGTCCTTTGCCAAAATATTAGTCAGAACTTTTCCAAATTCTTTTTCCCCCCTAATTTCTGAAGATGGAATTGTCTCTACCTCCAAAGGAAAAGCCGAACTATTTGCCAAACAATTTGTTTCCAATTCTACGCTTGATCCTCCTATTAATCTTCCTCTTCCAACAGTTGTCCCTGTTTCTCATAAAATGTCCGATATAATTTTTAAGTCAAACAGACAAGCGATTCTTTCTTCTCTTAATACTAAAAATCGTCTGGGGTGATGGCATACCAGCAATCGTCTTAAAAAAGTGCTCCCGAGCTTGCACCCATCCTAACTCGCCTCTTCGAATCTCTGACACGGGCATTTTCCCGGAGAGTTGAAGCTGCGCGTGTGCAACCTGTCCCCCAAAAAAAGGGTCCAAAACTCCTTCCAACTATAGACCTATATCTCTTCTTTCAGTTGTTTGCAAAGTAATGGAAAAAATTTATTAATTCCCAAATCTTAAAGTATCTGGAAAAACATAAGATCCATGATAGACAATATGGATTCCGTCACAGTAGATCCACAGCTGATCTTCTTTCCTTGTCCACAACCCGAACAAGGGCCCGGTTTCTTGGGAATCCCAGATCGTTGCTCTGACATATCCAAAGCTGATCAGGTCTGGCAATGGGATGTTCTTAACAAACTTCCTTCTTACGGTCTTCCCACCTAAGCTTTGCTCTTGGCTTTTCAGTTTCCTTTCTAATCGACGTATATCAGTTAGTGTAGATGGTCATTCCTCCAGTTTCTACCAAATTAATGCCGGGGTGCCCCAGGGCTCAGTGCTGGCACCCACGCTGTTTCTTCTACACATTAACGATCTTCTCTTCCACAATCAATCCCATTCATAGTTTTGCTGACGGTAGCCCCCTCCACTCTAGTATCCAATTTCATAAGCCACCGTGTGATTCTGATTTGGAAAACAAGCGCAGGTCAATGCAGATATCTCTTTCACAAGACCTCAAACTTATTTTGGGGGGGCGCCAAAAATTTTTGTTCAATTTAATGCCTCGAAAACACAGTCATGTTTGCTGTCGCGAAAAAGTCTGCAAATGCTCATCCCTTACAAAAGGAGCGGCCAAGTTCTGCAGAACAAAGAGTCGTTTAATCTTGTCGGCGTTATTTTTGAGAATAACCTTAACTGGCACAAACACATTACATCCATAGCCTCGGCAGCCTCAAAAAGTTTGGGATTCCTCTTCCGAGCCAGAAAATATTTCTCTTCTTCCAATCTGTACACTCTGTATGTATCCCAAATTAGACCCTTTTAGAATATTGTTCTCATGTCTGGGGAATGGCGTCCCCTACAACACTTAGCATTCTGACTCCATTCAAAGAAGAGCCGTTCGTCTTATTAATGATCCAACGCTCACAGAAAGGCTTCCTCCTCTTGCCCACCGTCGAGCTGTAGGGGATCTGTCGCTCTTCTATAGGTATTTTCACGGCTTCTGCTCAGAGGAGTTGGCCAGTATAATTCTTTCTGGCAGCTCCCAACAGAGCAACCCGTAGTGCAACTTTTATGCATCCTTTTACAGTTCAGTTAGAGGGCCCCGAACTTCCCGTTTTCCCGTTCCTTTATCCCTAGAGGTCAAGGCTGGGAACCTGCTGCCCGCAGAAGCTTTTCCTTCTCCTCCCAATCTCCAAATATTTAAGTCCCGTGTGAACAAACTCCCTCTCACTACACTTAAGGCACCCACGGTACGTTAGTACTTAGGCATCAGCCTTCGTGGACTGTCCCAAGATAAAAAAAACTAATATTGGTAGACATTTCTACGTAGAATTAATGGTGTAAAGAAAGAATAGTTATTTTTTTTTTCAAATTGTCCGCCAATTAATTATAGGGAAAATTCTATGGCTACAGCTAAAAATTATCTATTTTTTATTACAAGTGGCCTATTAAATCTATTTTTTTTAATAAGCCTTATGTCTATGCCTAAATTTTATTTCTTATAGTATTAAATTTTATATAAAATTTAAAATCTAACCTAAATTAAAGTGCGAGAACTAAATCCTTATTTAGCTGGTAAAAATGTTGTTTAATCTGCAATCCATTATATTCTATTCAATACGTACTGTTCTAATTCTGCGGAGTGCATTTATCAATACTAATAGACTGCCTTCCAAATTTCTAAATTCTTGTTCTGTGACATTCCCATGTTCTTAAATTGTATGATGTTGAGTATAATATATTTTATTTTCCAAATAACCCAAAAAAATCCGGAACCTGGTGACCTTGAAGGTCACCTTATAGGCCAAGTGAAGTATTTTACACAATATTTAAGTACGTACTCGCTGTTAAATAAATTGTTCATAATTATGAAATTTGAATTTGGATCCTAGAATAAAACACGCCACGCTAAAGCCAAATCTATCTTGTTGCTCTCTAGGAAAATCGTGTGTTAATTTTCTCTGGACCAATAGACTATTTTGTCTGTTTATACAAGGCCGTAGCCAGTGGAGGGGGGTCAGGAGTCAGAACCCCCCGAAATTTTCACATAAGCAAAAAAATATAAATACAAAGAACTACTACTAAAGTGAATAATTTTGGTAATGCTAGGTCTTTATCTATTATTACCTTTTAAGTATTATAGTACCAGCAAAAAATCACCCAATTTTGCAGAGTCGATACTCCTGACACAAAAGTCTAACCCCCCAAAATGATTTCTGGCTACGGCTTTGTGTTTAACATTCCAACACAGCTGATAAAAGCCTCGTCCCACCCTATTATTTTTTTTGTAAAAATTATCGATATTTATAAATTTTGAAGGTACCAATGACAAAAATTGATTCTTTGCTCTGCATCCCCAGGATGCAAATTATGAACTAATAATTTATGGTGTTGTAAAATTTCTTGGACTTTGGTTTTTGGTACTTCCACTTGTTCTTTAATATTTCTTTAGGCCTTTTTATAATTTTTTGAGCAGAGTTTTAAAATGGATTTAAATGTTGTAAGCTTTGTTTCGCTTCTAAGAAATATAGCTTGATGTGGTTACCCTTTTTTATAATACAGCATACTAAACTATCAGGCAAATAGAAATTTAAAAAAAATGTCTTTTTAGATAAATGTTAGACGCCTGATTACTATTTTTGTTGCATCGTATAAACCATTCCAGTATAATATGTATATCATACATATATGCTATTTGTGAAATTGGCATTTAGTGCCATATTTCTGAACACCATTGATAAGTGACTGATAAAACTGATAAAATCTAACAACATCCCTAGATTTTACGTAAAATGCCTACTAACATGTGTTTATTTTTGTTGTAACTTCAAAGATACCTGAAATACAAGAGGGGTCCAAAAATGGAAAAAAATATATAAAAAATATATTTCGCCCTGTATGTCAAAAACGAAGAAATCCATAAAAGCTCTTTTAGTGTCATCTTTCGTTTCATTAAAAAATAGCGACACCGCAAAAACTGCAAGTCTCTATCTCAATAATAACCGAGATACTCTGCAATTACAACAAACTTCTGACACCATCTACTAAATACATTATTATTTGTAGTTATTTTTATTGTTTTAAATATTTTTTGTGTGCCGATATATTTGAAAGAAGCTAAAGTCTTTCAGTTTAAAGATGTAGTAATTCTATGAAACTGCAATAGCAATTTTTTGTAAAAGTACAGTGGTGGAAAACAAAATATGTTTTATTAAACTACGTTTAATCCTTTAAATTGTTTTGAATTACTACATGAATATATTGCCTCTCTATCTCAATTTTCCCCAAAGGAAGATGGCTACGATAATGTCCATAATGGTGTTTTGTTAAAAGATAAATTTTTAACCAGATTTTAAAGTTAAGCTAATATTTATCAAAGATTTTTGATTTTATGACTGTATTAAAAATATCTTTACTCCAAAAATTGCTTTTAAAAATTTGATACTAACAAATAAAATGCATTTTGCTTTTACTTATTTTTGGTCAATACACTTTTATTTCTTATTTAATATTGTTACGATATTTATCATAATCTGCATTATATTTTGACTAAATATATGTTTTTTTAATTATTTTTATAATACATGTAGCATAGTTATTTCCTTTATATTTCAAATACCTTAGTTATACAAAGGAAAATTACCTTAAGTTACTGGCTTCCTCGCATATCTTATTAGGAAGCCCTACATTATAAATATTTTAGGAGGATGGAAAATTATGTTAATTATTCTATAATAAAGACCATGACAAGATATATAAATACCATAGAAAAATGATAGCTTATTTAGTGGTAAACTAGGAAAAACAAATAAAAAAAAAATGTTTTTGTTTTCTTTAAATACGTATGTCGTTGCTTGTTACACAAACATGCACGGCTTTTTATAACACATACCGGTGTAAGAACGCATGGTGTTTTGAAAAACATTTCTAAAATGGTGCGTAAAGACAACGAGGACCATCTACGTCTAACAAAAATGGCCCTCAAATTGCAGTAAATAAGATGGGGTTGTGTTCCAGAGGACCGTTTTTAAACTTTATATATTATATATCTCTCATGCGCCTGTTTATTTAATGCTATACTGGGGCCACTTTTTAAGCCATAAGAGATGGTGCTCCTTGTCTTTAGTCTTCATGCTCACTAATTATAAAAGAACAAGAAAATTAAGCAACACTGTTTGGGATTAGGTTTCAGTTTTTTCATATAATGAAAGTCATGGGCGCACTTTAGAAAAGAAGCACTGGAAGAAATCAAAATAGTAAAAAAGACGATAATCAAATTAAACCAAAATAAACTTAGAAATGAAATGGAAAAAATGACAAATTTTTTAATTTATGAGCTTACGTTAACAGAATTTTTAAAAAGATCAAAATTAAACCATATAAAAAAGAGCACGCTTACTAAACTAAATTTAATATAAGAAATTATTTGAAAAAATATCTGGATTCAGAAGAATTGTGCGTGTAACGTGAATGAAATATTTTAAAGCTTTAAAATTGATAAAAATATATTAAAGGAACACGTCAATGAAAAATATACCTAATTTAGTATAAGAGTCGACTAAATGAAATTCCTGATGTTAACAAAATATGTGAAGTCGTATAAAATGACTTAAAGTTAGAAGTAAAAACTTTGAAATGTTATATTAGAAGAATACGACTTTTAAGTTGGACCAAATTTGGTTTGGTAAAGGTCCTATTTTTATTTAATTATGAAATAGGCGTGCATTACAATTTTTTTTGGGTTACAAAAAAAAATGTTATCTAAAACAATTAAATAGAAATATTAATTGCATAGAATTTATTCCATTTATTGGTGTATTTTATTGACATTGTTGTAACCTGATAATGTATTACAAACCAGGACTACACGGGCTTGCCAGAAACAATAAATTAATTTGAAGGTTTATGGTAAAAATCAAAGTTTATTTAAGAGTCCGTAGTTAGGTCTACTAATTAAATATTTATTTCAGCGATCAGTATTAACGTACAAAAAATTATTTATTAATAGTCCTTACTAATGCGCGATTTTCGTTAATAAACCAATATAATATAAGGAAATTAAATATACGTAAAAGAAATACTTATAAAACGGTCGTTGAAACATTTGTCAGTTTGGTTGCCTAAACTTAAATATCTACAATCAAATAAGAATTTGGGAAAAAAAATATTATTTAAAGGCTAAGACAAGCATAAAGACGATAAGAAAAATCGATCCATAAAAAGCATGTACACTATGCATTTGGTCCCATATTATAATCTGGCTTTTTTTCCGATTGCTTCATAAGCGTTGCATAACCGAGTCTGATGATTTAGTGTCATTTAATACCCACAGAAAGTGCTAAAGTTGAGCTACACTATCCAAAACTATCACGGATTTGTCATTCTTACCTGATTATGGGCCTTGACAAATCCTTGCACGCATATTTTTTCATTTTCCATGTTTTTTATTATGAATTTTTGATCTTGGCTGTTTCAGTCGTCGAGATATGTCCTTTATGCACGATCGAGCGGTAAATTAACTTACCACCTGCATTTCCCTGGCAGTAAGTTGAATTTACCGTCCGAAGGTAAGTAATTTGACCACCAACTTAAACAACCATGCTTTATTTAGAGTGGTTTTGGTACTTTTAGTCCAGGCATTTAGATTAAAATCGACCGAAATATAGAAATTTTTAAGGCCAGCAGATATCGAGATGAGGTTTTTTGCATTGTGTTCAGAAAGCTCCCAGGAAAAAAGTCTATATGGTGTGGTTATGCCATTTTCCGGGGGTTTTCGGGGATGCCGAATTTAATTCTGCTATTAGAATTACCCGCGGGTGCTCGATGGTCGCTCTGCGGAGGTGCCAAAACAGCCGAAAATCGTTATATGGGGGTTTTCGGGGATGCCGAATTTAATTCCAGTATTAGAATTACCCGCGTGCTTAAGGGTCGCTCTGCGGAGGTGCCAAATCAGCCGAAAATCAAAACATGGGGGTTTTCGGGGATGCCGAATTTAATTCTGGCATTAGAATTACATGGGGGTGGCTCTGCGGAAAAATTATGCAATTACAAAATGCATTTATTGCAGCAAAACGCATTTTTTGAAAAATACTTAACACCAGGATAAATTTTTTCCTGGGAGTTTTTAAACAATGAAAACCGCACTGATCTGGCAAAATTTCCGATTTATTTCCTTACTTTCCTGGACTATTTATATCAAAAGTCATAAAAAAAATTAAAATGTCAATTTTTTTCTTTTAGGAAATAAAACTATTAGAAATATTTACTATATTTATTTAACAAATATTATAGCATTATACTATTTCACTAAATTTTAGCTTAAGCCCAGACAACTTTGATAATGTTATACGGGGAAAGACTGTTTATTTTTGAAAATAATGTTTAATAAATGTCACTTTAAAATAATTTATTTTGCACTAAGAACGACCGATCGTGCATTAAACGTAATAAGTATTTGAGCGTTAAGTTAGTACCGCCCTTAAATATTAAAAACCTCCGCTGTCGCGCCCGCCCTTAATATTTAAATAACTATAATTGAATAGGCTACCTTTTTAGATTAAAATGTGCAGGGTGTTACGTTTAAAAAAATGAGGTTAGGTTCGATAACTTTTTAAACTGACCTTGTATACTTAACTCTAAAAACGGCAAATTATTTAACAATAATTTAAAAAAAAAACTGTATATTTTTTTTCTTTATCTCCTTTAAACTAAGAAAATATAGGGCATTCCAAAATTGACAACTTTTTGATTTTCCCCCGCATCCCTTAAGCGAGCGAATATTTTCAAATTTTGATTTTACCGAAGTGTGAAAGCTTAATTTCCGAATGACATTGCGTCCCTTTTCCAACATTGTCTGACAACTACGTATTTTCAATGAAACGAAGAATTTTACGAACAAACTGATGCGTAGCTATGGAAAGTCCGTTAAGCCCTGTCAAAGCAAACTTATTATATTGTATTCCAGTTTGTGGAAAAAAGACCGTATCATTGGTTTAGATACGTGGATAACACCTTTGTGATCTGGAGTCACGGGGAAAGGAAACTACATTTAAAAAAAAAATTAAGCTCTTTGAATCCGAGAATCCAGTTTACAATGAAAACACAATAAAACCATCGCCTTAATAGACGTATTGGTGGAGAGATATGAAGACTAGAAGTTAGGGCACAGAGTATACAGAAAACCTGCACATGGACAGGTACCTCAACAAGAAATCTAATCACCACCCAAGATAAAAAAACAGGCGTAATCAAGACTCTGGCAGACCGAGCTAAAAGAAAATGTGAGCACCAGCACTTAAATGCAGAGTTAACATAGAGAGGAACATTCTTCAGATATAACAACGGCCTTGCCCTATATTAAAAATGTAACGGACCGAATAGAAAGAATATTGGAGAACCACAAAATAAGAACTGTTTTTAAACCTTCGACCACAATACAGCAAAGTCTGAGATCTGATAAGGATAAAAAACCCCTCTCGACACCAGGAGTCTACAGAATTCCATGCAGCTGTGGGTCGGTTTACATAGGTTTAGCAAAGCGCAGTATCAACACCAGGCTTAAAGAACACAAAAGAAGATGTCGATATGGACAAACAGATAAATCCGCTGTGACTGAACAAGCACTTTCACAGGGCAATCATAAGATCCTTTTTAATGACACACAAGTCCTAGATAGAACAGCCAATTATTATTCAAGAATATACAGGGAGGCAATGGAGATACAAAAACATAAGAACAACTTTAATAGAAAAGAAGAGGCCCTAATCTTCCTAAAACTTGGATATCAGCACTAAAAGATACAAAAACGCTAAAAATGAAGGCAGATAATTCAAGTCCTTTCCCTTTGGCTGGAACGGAACAGAAAGCCCTGCCCACCAAAACTCCAACAAAAGCAGAAGCCTTGACAGTCGCCGTAACAGTCAACCGTGGGCCGTCAGGAAGAGTACTTTGACCTCGGACCCACCTTTGATAATGTCTGCCGCAGTAGTAGACGAACGTCAGGTAGAAATTCCAACAGACCACGGCAAATAAGTCTGGAAAACCCATACAATGTAGTTTGATTTTACCATTTTAATCTTAACCCAAAAAGGGTACAAAACGCCTACATTACTTTTTTGATAGTACTAACAATTACGTAGATACTCTACAAATGTGTTGAAAATGGGACACCCTGTACAATAGCACCGATTTCGGCTCGTCTTTGCGTTTAAAAAATAAATTTATTTAGAAAATAGTTCTTTTAACATGCTTGCAGCACTTTAACGCTTTTCCCTGCCCGGGGCGTAAGTAACTATTTTAGAAAATATTCCTATTGTACATTATTATTAAATATCATAATTACTCCGTTAAAGAATACCTTTAAAAATAAAAAAAATATACAGGGTGTCCCAAAAGGTATGGTCCAAAGTTTGGGATCATGTAGTTGGAAAAATAAGGTAACAACTTCATATAACTTTTGCTCTATGCCCTTTCTTTACCGACTATTAGCTTTAAAAATCTCTTGAAAATCGATTTTTATTAATATTTTTGAACGGCTTTACGATCTGGAATTTTTTTTGATTAATTCTAGCTAATAACTGTCTTGCATTAACTCTTTAAACATGTCCCAAAACCATTAAAGATACCGGTCCGGACTATTAAATTTCTAAAAAACTTCAAAATTTTTCAGTGTTGCCATATTTAACATTTTAACCTTACTGATAGATTCCTCTGAGTTTTCTATGGAGAAAAGGTATACTTTATCTTTTAAAAATTTTGATTATTGGAAACAAAAACCCGGTTTTCGGGTAAAATGGATTTAAAATTTTTTCCTGTTTTTAAGGTAATTTTCCCCTTTTGAGGGGCTTTTTCCCTTTTTCTTTAAATAAGGAAATTACCCTGGGGGTTTTAAAAAAGGGGTTGTACCCTTTTTAAAGGGACCCCCTATGAATCTTTTCTAAAAATCTACTCCCAGAAGTCAATTTTCAGCAGAAAATTATAAATTAAAAGTAAAAAAAGAAGGTTTATTAAAAAGAATTATGTTTCATTGCGCTGCAATAAGGAATAATCCTGACATGTTGTTTCAGGTTCAAAAAGCATGTCTTAGTAAATTAAGAAAATGTGTAGCTGTACAGGGTGCTCACTTTGAACACATACCCTAGTTAAATTTACGCGTAGCAGTTTGTTTTTTGTTATTCTACTAATAATCATAAAGTTTCTATTTTGCTGTATGGTTTTATGGTTTTTATTTATTTTTTTTTTTGTTAAAATAAATAAAGTTTTTTTTTTTACTTTTAATTAATAATTTTCAGCTGAAAATTGACTTCTGGTAGTAGATTTTGACATAAGATTTATAAGGAGTCCTTAAGTACACCTTATTGGGAGCCCCAGGGTATATCTTATCGAGAGCCCACGAGTATACCTTAATGATTTTAAATGCATTTTACGCGAAAACCTCTAGTCCTATCAATAAAGATAAAGTATACCTTTTTTCCATAGAAAACTCAGGGGAATCTAAGGTCAAAATGTTAAATATGACAAACACTGCAAACATTTTGAAGTTTTTTACAAATTTGATAGTCCGAACCTGGTATCTTTAATGATTTCGGGGCATGTTTATAGCAGTTAATGCAAGACAGTTATTAAGTAGAATTAATCAACAAAAAAATTCCAGATCGTACAAGCCGTTCAAAAGTTATTAATAAAAAATCGATTTTCAATTGTTACCTTTAAGAGCTAATAGCTCGGTAATGAAGGGACATAGAGCAAAAAGTTATATGAAGTTGTTACCTTATCTTGATCCAATCTACATGATCCCAAACTTTGGACCATACCTTTTGGGACATCCTGTATAATCAGAAATTAAAAGGTAATAATTTTTGTTAAAATTACTGTTAATTATTTTTTTTAAATGATAAAAGTACGGGTAGTTTTTTTATTTTTTTAAATGTAAACATTTTTGTCTTTTCCCTTTTTTAACAACGTGTATATAAGGTAGAAATGGTTTTAATAACTCAAAAGCCTTCATAAGACAAAGGGATTTTCTTTTAAGTCACTGACTTCCTTGAATATCTTATTAACAAGGCTTTTACATTATAGATCTGTCAGAGGGATGGAGAATTATGTTTAATATTCCGAGTTAGGGATTACGACATGCGGTATGAATGCCACACAAAAATCGTAGCGTATCTCGTCGAAAAGAAAAGAGGGGAATTGTCCCTAAAGGTGCTTAAACTTGAGACGCCTGGAATACTAATATGGCCTGTCGAAGTGGTTCACAAAATTGACTCAGCCAGTCCATTTTGGGATCTTTCAGCTAAAGATCTTATCGTACAAAGGTATCTTTATATCCTCATGATTTAAATCTTCAATTTAACTTAGATCGCAGTTTATATCTGCCTTTTTTTTAAATCAAAATTGCCTTTAAAGAACTTAGTTTCCTTTTTTATTTTAAAGTTTTATAGTTTAGTGTTGACATACCGATGTTTTTTAGTACATTAGAAAATTACTTACAATTAAATTTTAAATTATTTATCGTCTATTATGCCAATGAAGTTATTAAAAATGCCAAACCCTTTGTTACAAGCAAAACAAACTCAATCTCACATGTTATTTGGAGTTGTAGGTATAGTATAGGTATTACACTGTAAATAATAAAGCCCAAAAAAAAGGGCAAATGAAGTTAAATCTGGTGAACGAAGAGGTCAGTTGATATGACCAATCCACCTATTTTTAAATGTCGGATCTAAATATTTATGCGTCTAGATCGCATAATGGGGTGGAGCTCCGGCCTGCTGAAATCATATGTGAGGATTTATGTGCTGGTTTAGTAACCAAAGGAATTGAAATTAAATAATAAATAATACAAAAATTACTTTAAAAATATTTAAAAATAGGTGAATTGGTCAAGGTGGTCGGATCAACTGGCCTGCTCGTTCACCAGATTTAACTCCAACTGACTTTTTTTGTAGAGCTTTATAAACGATAAAGTAAAACCTGCATTTACTACAATTACCTAATTTATGTAACAATTTTTAAACAAACCTATAACAAAATTCACTAAGTTTTTCTTCCATTTTTAGGTTTGAAATTATTGTGGTAATGGAGGGTGCCTCACTTGCAACGTCAGATATGTCAAGGACGACAACATCATATTTAAATAGAGAAATCAGATGGGGACATAAATTCTCACAATGCACAATATGGGACAAAGAACAAAGAAAATATATTGTAAATCACAAACTTTTTAATAAAACTGAAGAAGCTTTGACCCCTCTATGTAGTGCACAAAGATTTTTTGAGGTATACGATGATATATTGTCACAAACCGTGACGCCGTATGCGGGTAGTATATTTAGTGAATCATCCAAATACTCGAGTCCATCAACTATGAGCCCATGGGTTGCAAGTCCAAGGATTTCAGAAGTGGCCAATCACAATTATGTTGATAATGATAGTTCGTCAAGTGATGAAGCATGTAGTACAAAGGCGAAAGTATCAGCAGAAATTCATTACCGTCCAAATAAAGGAGATGATAAAAGCGAATTTAATTCGTCATCTTCTTCAGAAGGTGAAGGGGAAAAATACTCAACTTTCATGGATTTAAGTATTGAAGACTTGGCTGAAAGAAGGGTGAAAAAAGTAGATCCTGTAGAGATTAGAATAAAGTCATCAAGTGAAGTTCGACCAAGGACAATAAGTGGTCAGGCAAAAGATTTTTTAGTTAGTTTACAGAAATATGTAACTGAAGGAAGTGGAAGTAAAAATCGATCAAGCCGAAAATATGAAGAGACTTCATTTTAATATTTTGATGACATTTATTTACCAATTAATTTATTGATTTTTTACCAATTGTCATATTTTATAAGCAGGCTCATTGTTTTATTGTTTGTTTACATTTAGTTTTTCATAATTGTTTCGTAATTGTTTTCTAATACAATAATGACTTTTAACATTTAATTTATTAATTACTTGTAAATTCCAAGGTGAAAATTATTTTTAAGATAATATGAATGACCAGCAGGAAATACTGAAAGTAAACCTTATAAGCTCCATTTTGCGTGAGTATGCTACCAGTATGCTCCTTTATTGTTGTGTTAGCATAAAAAAAGGAAATTTTGAAAAACATGTTGTCATATTGTCATTTATTTTTGTATCCTTAACTGTTTTCTTTTAATAAACATATAAAGGGTACAGGGAAAAAACGTGTCAATTTTTAGCGATATTGAGATACTGTCGTCATACTAAGTCACGACCAATTATCAATAAATTGTTGATTTTTCTAACAATAATTTTTTACAATGCTTGCAGTTTATGACCTACAGATCTCAGATAGTTGGGATCCATATTGGTAAAAAAACTTTTATCAATCCAAATACTTTAGTTTTTGTAGAGATTTAAAATTTAAATTTGTTTTTTTTTAACCATAAAATTTGACTTAGCCCGTTTTTTTTTCTGTACCCTTTATATGTTAAATAGGGGTATTTTTTTATACGTACATTTATATACCGCCTTTTATCAGACAGTGAAGTTAAGGTCGGTCGAGGTTTATAGTCGGAGGCGAAGGCAACCCAACTAGCAATTTTTCGACGCCACAACGTTGCCAAACGCAACGCAACGTTGCATTCTGACATCGTCACAACCATTGAGACAACCCGCTTTTATACCAATTTGAAAGAGATTTTTTTGGTTGCCACAACGTTGCGCAGTTACTACCAGTTCATATTGTAATCCTTTTTACAACCTTTTGAAGTTACTAGTTTTTAGACAGGTAGACGCCAACGCACCGACGAAATGAATAGTTTTTTTACCAAGGCAGAAAACTTTACTGGACTACTCCAAAAATTAAACGGCATTATCTAACTTTTAAACAAATGCTGTCTTATCACGGACGTAGCTATAGCTTTGACAAGGGAGGGGTCCCCAAAGAGGAAATTGATGCTCTACTAGAGAAAAAGCAAGTTTCCAAGGCTAGTAAGATACTCAATCTTAATCCATTCCTAGATGCTGATGGGATTCTTCGTGTCGGGAAAAGGCTGCAGAAATCGCATCTGTCATTTAACTCCAAACACTCTGCGATTTTGCATTCTCATAGTCACCTTAGCAAATTGCGTATTAATAATGCTCATTTGAAAACCCTACACGGCGGAAACCAGCTAACATTAGCATACATTCAAAAAATGTACTGGATCGACAATGAGAAAAGAACAGTCAAAACTAACATTGGAAAATGCATAAAGTGTATTCGATTCAAGGCCCAGACAGCCGAGCAATTAATGGGACAACTTCCGAACGAGTTACCCATCCAAACCCTTTTCCACTTTGGAGTGACTACGCTGGACCATTACAAATCAAGACGTCCAACGGCAGAGGCAATAAAAGTTACGAAGGTCCACATTGTCTTTTGACAAAGTTCATTGGGTTTTCTCTTCAGAAAAAAAAATCAAAAGAGATCTTGTTTGTTCGTTTTATTCTTTTTAAAAGCGACACTTCTTTCTGTATTATAACAATTGCGCAACAAAGAGAAAAATAGACTAGATTAGCTTTTTGGTGCGCGCCGCAAAGCCGGGCGGCGGCGGCGGTCAGTGCCCATTCCCCCGCTCCCCGCACTGCGACGGACTAAGCAACATCGTTTTCTACAATCGGCCGGTGCATGTAATTTTTTTTTTTGGACAAGAAGATGGATAGAATGGGGGGGTCCCGGGCCCCAAAACCCCCCCTTTTATACGTCCGGGGTCTTTTTAATTTGATGCTATAATTTAGAATATTACTATTGTTAGAATAAAAAAAACTTAATTGGGGAATTTACAAATACCTAAATCACAGCGAATGGTAGTTTACTGTCAAAACATGATCTTTTAGACCCAAATAAAGCCCCTCCCCAAATTTGAATCATTTTTAATAAAATGTATTAATTATTTTCAAAAAAGTATAAAAAATCTTATTTTACACTTGGTCTAATAAAAAAACGATTCAATTAATAAAAACTAAAAATGCGATGAAATTTTGAAAAAATGGATTATTATTTATAATTTTGGTCATTGCCATCGAAACAATGTTTGGGAAAAGCGTTTCATATAGTCCCCGTTCAAAATTCGACAATGTCACAAGTCAATCAACTCAGACTGACACATAGTTACAGCCCTGCACGGAAATAGGACCAAGTTTTGCGGCTTGGTTTAAAATTATTGGGAATAGTTTTTTATCTTTGATTTGACATTTTGATATTCTAAATTAAAAAGGGTTAGTGATTCCGATTTTTTGCAAATTGGTTAAAAAAATATAAAAAGTTAATAAAATAAGGAAAAAGGTTTTAGCCGCCACCTAGTATTTTTTAAACTTGGATATATTTCTTTAAATAAGCTAAAATCCTGCTATATTCTGCCTTATCAGGAGTAAGGTCTAATATGACAAAATTGGAAACGTACTTCACCGTAGAAAATATGCTTTTTTCTTTTACAGAAAATCCAGATCAAGTTTCCCAAAGTACTTGAAATTTACACGTATAGTGAGAAAATCCTGACATTTAAGCAGCTTTTTGACGACACAGCTCTTGAACAAAATAGAGATGGTATTAGGAAAAAGCAGGATATAAGAGAAAATTGTATAGCATGTCTGTACAACAAATTTTCGATACAAACTGCATTAGAATTTTGTTGTAGTATATATATTTTTATTTAATTGGTTTAATTTTTTATGTTAAAAAAATAAATTTTAATTATTTTATTATTATAATTTTTTAAAATAAATTTAAAAAAAAATTAAAATTTTTAAATAATTTATTTTTAAAAATTATTTAATTTGGGTTTAATTTTTATTTTAAAAATTATTTTAAATTGGGACAATTTTATTATTATAATTTAGAAACCTCCAAAGACGATTTAAAGAAAAAGTTCGGAAAAAGTTTCTTTAATTTACCTTTTTTAAATTTCTTTTAAAAAGGGTAAATATTTTTCTTTAAGTTTACGTAAAAAAGTAAATCTTTACTACCTTTGCAGGCAAAATTTTTTAAATGGTAAAAATAAATCAATTTTTTAAATGCAAACCCCTGTATATAATAACAAATCTATATAAAGAATTAAAAACCTTTTCAACGATGTGTAACAACATGGGTCTGCGAGTCACTGTTTCGAACTTATGGATGATTGTCTTCAGGAAAAGTCATATTTATAATATTATACCTAATATTATAATGCAATATAATAAATTTGGTTAAAGACGAGTTAACCAAATCCCCTATATTATTTTATAATAAAAAGTATACAGGGTGTAGTGTGGTTGGAAAAAGAAAAATACTTTTCCTGAAGACAATTATTCATAAATTCGAAACGGTAACTCGCCGACACATATTGTTATACATCGTTAAAAAAGGTCTTTTAATTCTTTATGTAGATATTATAGACAGAGGTTTGCATTTAAAAAACTTAAGAAATTTTACGATAGACATAACATGACAACACTGTAACATTTTTAAAATAAAAAAAATTGCCAGCTAATGTAGGTAAAATAGGCTTGTGTAATTCTTTTTACGTGATCAAATTAAAAAAAAAGGAATATTTACCGTATTTAAATTAATTTAAAAATATGGTCAAAAATGAAAGAAAAAATTCAATAAATCTGAAACGTTGCGACACAAACCCATACTGTTACATGTCGTTGAACTTGTCTTTGGAAGCGCTTTCTTAATATATAATAATAAATAGGGTGTACCTAAAATAAGGAAGTGAAACCGGCGGCCAACACAATGAACACCCTGTACCTATATGTGAAAGTAAAATTAATTAAAAGTATAAATTAATCCAAGAAACTTTTGTCCCATCTTTATTTTTCAAAAGTCTGCAGTTTCTGAGAAATTGTATAGGACCCTAATAAAATGTTCACCCTGTACATTAAGCGGCCTGTCAGAATAGTAAAAGGTTGTTTTTCGCTTTTATTCTAAATCAATTTAAGTTATTTCTATCATTCCAATAAGAATCAACCCAGACCGCCTGGAGAGAGCTATTTTTTGTGTTGTAGTAAAGTTTATCGAATTTATTTGATTTGTGACAATGGTAAAAGTAAGAAGATACGCAAATTTTGATCAATATAGTGAGTTTGATCGTCACTTTCAGTTCTCACTAAAGGTGATATGACGACAGATTTTTTTATTTATAATAATTGAATTTTATGTTCGCTCGATTTCCAACAACTCCTAATTTAACCTTGTTCCTTGGCCGCTTTGGCCTCCAAACCTTTCACCCGTGAAATATGTATGGAATATCATTAAAAAAATTATTTGGTTCAGAAGTTTAATTTAATTCACGGCATGCAAGAAATAATGTGTGTGTAGCTACTACTAATATTATAAATTTTGAGCAGGTTTTTTAGACATGCAAGTTATATTGCGCAGATGGATAACAATTTCTTTTAACATGCTAAAAATTTAAGAAACACAAAATGAAACAAAAAAAACTGATTTGTAATGAACCTTAAATATTATTTTTGCCCTAGAACCTGGGTTATATTAAAAAAAAAATATGCGGAAATACTCTAAAATGGTAAACAAAGAAAATATTTAGTTCCATTTGCAATATTAAATGTAAGCGTTGTTTTTTTTTTTTTACCGCAATTAAAACAAGAGCAGGAAATTGCTTAAAACTCAAAAATAACATCATTAAATGTGTATCAAATAAAAGCCTAGATTTAAAAAAATTGTTTTTAACTAGTAATTTGTTTTTATAACAAAAAGTAATATTTTATTTTTTAATAGAGAATATGAAAATATATGTTTTAAATTTTCGAAAACTACTCCCAACTTGCTCTTTTAAAAATACTGCTTTAGTTGATTACTTGTGTCCCAACTTCCAAATTACTTTTGGCCTAGAATAATATTTATATAGTAAATAGTTTATTTAGAAAACGTAAATATTATAATTTAAAAAATGTTTCCTTGTCATCCCAGCTGATATTATTATTTCTTTAAGTACTATTTGTACACAATACTTAATGCAATTAACATTTCTAGCTCTTTAAGGTGAACGTCCACTAGCGCGATGCGATGTGACGCGACGCGGCAGGGTTGTCCGACCACTGAGTGACGCGATGCGATGCTGCGCGACGCGAAATCTTACAAAATGTGGCAATCGGTTGCGAGTTGTCATGGAGAGCTCATCGGACGAAGGTATTTTTGTGTTTGGAGTAATTGCCTATGGAGGAGGAAAAGGAGAGTTTGGGTCCATGAAATTAATGGAAAGAGAAATACGTGTGGAGAATTCCGTCACTTATTTCCAGATTTGAGAAAAGATGCAAAAAAAAATTCAAATACTTTCTCATGTCGAAAAAAAACTTTTTTAAACTTCTCAGTTTAATACAGACGTCTATAGAACAAGTTGCTTTCACATACCTTGAAATCAGAATCCACTAAGCAACTTTTTTATTTAGATTAATTTAAAAAATATATAACAGCAATAAATTACAAATGTCATAAAAATAACAACAAATGAACAAATGCAGTGATAACAGAACAGAGCAACATGTGAGATTCTTCACTATGATACCCGAAGGAGGCCGATGAGACTCGAATGCCAGGCGACATTGTCGCTTGCTTGCTCTTCCGAATTGTTTCGAGGTGTCGCGTCGCGCCGCGTTGCATTACCTAGATTGGCGGGCTTCAGTTTGATTACATATAAAGTATTCCTGAGGCATTTAATGGCGTCGGGTCGCGTCGCGCCGCCTTCCGCTTGTGGGCGAGCACCTTTACAGTCTGGTTATTTAAGTCCAGATTTTTATCCTGGGGGTGGTTGCCACCCCATCTTGGGGGTGGAAATTTTTTATTACATTTTAACTACAGAAATGGATAACAAAAGTAATTTTAAGTAAAAAATGTTTTATACATTTTTTCGATAAAACTAATATTTTTCGAGTTATTCGCGATTAAAAGTAAAAGTTTTTCGACGAAAAGATCGACGTTTTTGATGAGTTTTTCACGAATAACTCTAAAAATATGCATTTTATCAAAAAAACTTTGGAGAGCAAAATTGAAGCTTATGAAAAAAACTAGAAAAAATTGTTATTTAATAATTTCTTTACAACCAATAATTGTTCGTTAAATGCTAAATTTAAAAGATTCAAAGTCAAATAGCGGAAAAAGTTTGCATTTTTCAAGGAAAACATATAAGGTCTTTTTTAAAGTATAAATTAAACCTATCTTTTAAAAACAAACCCTGTTTGTACCCTTCTGCAATTGTTTTTATATACATATGTATTATTAATGCGTCCTAGAAGTTAAACCAAATTAAAATGCTTAATTTTAGAAAAATTAGAGCTTAAAGTGAAAAACGATTTTCCGCAATTTCGTAAAAATAGCCATTTTCTTTAAAATAACTCCAACAATACTGGAAATACGAAAAAATAACAAAGACTTTTCATTTCATAGATTTTTCTGTACAATAAATATTTGGCCAGATATGGCCGTTTAAAGCCTCTATTTACAAGCGAGCACCACCTTATTCTAGCTCTTTAAACTCATCCCATTTTAAAACTAAGGGATTAAAAAGGATTTAATTTACATAGCCTTGTAGCTCTTAAAAATCCTACAAAATTATTTTTGAAAAAAACTTTTTTTCATCAAAACTAAAGAAGCTATGCTATGTTTAAAAAACCAATCAACTTTTTCGAAAAATTTTAATAGCCCACTTTGGAGCATAATATTTTATAAAACCGGTATACTTTATACTCTTACCGGTATAATTTTTGTATGTAATTCTACTTTCTTTTCCTATTTATATCCATTTTATTGGTTTGTAAAAATTGCAATGTTGTAAGAGGTGGTTTTTAGGGATTAAAAATTTGCAAAAGAATGAAATTGGTAATATTTCACGCAGTAATATTTTTAATTATTAAATCTGTCAAGCTATTAATTTTTTGGGGATAAATCTTTTTTTAATTAAGCTGTAATAAGGGTTGATTTATAAAGGTCGAAAAGTTGCGAACTGAAATTAGTACATATTTTAAGCAACAAATTGTATTCCAAAGCATAAAACAATCATTAATCAACTAATCCAAACCAACTTTTACTCATCTTAAGGTTTAAAATGCTATTCTATAAGTTTTGACAATTAGGGGTAGTTTTCAACCTTAAAAACAATCAGCGCACATTACCATGAAATAAAATTTGAAGTAGAGGGTTAGAAGCGCCCAATTCCAAATTTTTATGCAAATCGATGCAGGACAAAAAAATTGCGAGGTTTTGCCATTTTTTAGCTTCATTTCCGGGACTATAATTATGTATTATCAAATGTTTTAATTTGTCAATTTTTTTTTTGTAAATCTCATAATTCATTATTATTTAAAGGTTGAGTTATAGTAGTTAAATATTTATTATACCGTAAACTGTTAAAATATTTTTTCTACAATAAAGCGTAATTAAGTAATTTTAAAATGAAAAAAGCATTTTTTGTAATTTCGTTATTAAGGGAGATTTTTAAGGGTTAAAACGTTACAAATATAATGTTAGATATAACTCCCAACATAAAAATAGATTTATTCTACATATTTAGCTATTATTTTAATTAACATAAGGTCTATTTCTATGGTTTTTAAATTTTTTACCATAAGGGTGGTTTTACCCCCTAAAAATAAATAGCACCTACATATACTTTGATCTAGAGGGTGAAAGCAACTTAATTCCAAATTTTCATAAAAAATTAAACTGTACAAAAAAATCCGGAGGTGAAACACCTTTTTTCTCCACATTCACTGTACGATATACCAAATGTTTTTGGCCTCAAAAGAATCACTGGAAAAAAATATTTTGAAATTAAAAAAAAAAGAAAATTGTATGTCCCCAGGGAAAAATCGGACTTTCAAAAGCAAATCCTCACTTATAATATTTTCGTAAGTTTGATTAAATTTTATTGTTAAATCCCAAATTTTGCAAAATTATTTATAACACAATAGTTAGTTAAAACTTTTGTATGCAAATATTTCGAATGCCTTTAATTTCAAGAAAACAGCAGATATTTTAGCGAAATTTGGGATTTGGCAAAAAACAAATACAGGATTTGCTCTAAAAATCCCGTTTTTTGCAGATTTCAAAATGATTTTTTTTTACCAAAGGGTTCTCCTTGAAGCCAATAGCATCTGGTATATATTTGGTGTTTTGTCCCATGTCTCACTTTTTAGATTAAAAAAAAAAAAAATACTAACGCCCGCCACTGCTTTAATCCCCGAAAATTGTATGTACTTACCTCAAAAAATACATTCTTTTTTTTATTAAATTACCAAACCAAACATAAAAGAAAAATAAAGATCAAGTAAATAACATAAATTTTTCAAGTGTGTTATGTATGTATTGTATTCATATTTTTAATGCGGATTATTAAAAATTCTCCTTTTGAGCACAATTCCCCTCTTAATTTAAATACTTTTCCAGGGACTCGTCGGATAAAAGTTTTGGAGTACATTATTATGCCTTCTAAAGTATAATGCAAATAAGTTTGTTTTATTATTTACACCATTCTTTATGCTAAAACCATTATTAGAAAGGGGTATGTAATACCCGTTAATAGCATATTTTAGGTAAAACAAAACAAAGAGGAAAATATTATGTGTTATTTAAATTTTTAATTTTATTGTAGGATGGAATATAATAGGATAGAATAATTTAAATATTCTTAAGTAATAGTATTTGAGTACAGGTTACTTGTTTTGACATGCTCTTTTCACAATACTCAATGTTATCCAGGTGAACAGTAGTGCGCCAGGCCAGGTTCCTGCCTGCCGCACGCAGTGTGTATATTACAATTTCAGGATGTTTTCCTCCTTATCATAACTTTTTTATCAATCCATATAAAGGTATGAGATTTGGTATGCAAATTCACATAAGAACTTTTATTATCTGTGAAAAAATTGAGAAAGTTATACCAAGTGGTTTCTGACATTTTAAAAATCGCGCATTTTACTATTAACTGACTGTTTAACTCACTTATTGACCCATCGACTTACAATTTGAGTATTTAAGGAAGTTTGGAAAATAGGTAAAAAAAAAATGCATTAAGGGAAAATTCACAACCTGAGTTTCCAAGGTCTTAATTGTCTTATAATATAAAATTCGGACAGAAGTTTATTTACTAAATAAAGAAAATTTCTACATATTACCCATCAGACTCTACACCAGACGCCATTTAAATGACGTTAAAATAAGCAATTCTCGTACTTCATATACAGAGCAAGGTATACTAAAAAAAGGCTTAAACCCTTAACCCCATTTATACCATTTACAAAACTTAAAAAAAAGAGAAGAAATTTCACCAAAAATACTTAATAAGTGATCCTATTCAAAAATTTCGGTCTCTTAAAGTACTGAGATCTTAAATTAGATTCAGTTCTGTCCACAATTTTCTTTCACTTTTTTTTGGCAGGTTTTTTACTAAGCTGTCTGTATTATTTAATAAATTGTATATAATATAGAGAAAATAATATTAATTGATACAGGGAGATCAGTAGAAAACTTGCCATATTAAAAAAAGAGTGCAACAAAATTGTGGACAGAACTTGGTCTAATTTTAGATCTCAATATTTTAAGAGGCCAAGATTTTTGGATAGAAAATTAGCCCCATTTTACATAAGTATTTTTTGGTAGGATCTGTTTTTGTTAATCTTTATTACTGCAATTTATTTTATTAAGAGCTACCCATCCAACTTTTCTTCATTTAAAATAAAATGTGTGGTAGTAAATATTACCACACATTTTTATAAAATTTAAAAAACTTCCTTTTATATATGCATGATTTTTTGTATGAATGGCGAAATTTTTTTTGGTTATGTTACCTTTTTTTAATAAATTTTACTTAAATTGTTCCGTCTTTACTGTAAATGTAAGTTTGGCAATTTGTTAATAAATAACATATTTAATTTAGCCTTTTAATAACTGGTTGTAGTTGTTGCTAAAACAATGATGTATTTAATTTTTATAAAAGGGTGTGCATCATACATAAGAAAAATGTGTTGACTTATAATAATTTAAATGTATATAAAATTGGTTTCATATTTTTGGTAATGATTCATTAAAAGTAATATCATCTAATTAAAACTTTAGCATAAACATTTTTTTGATATGACGATATTTGATAATTGTAGTTGTTTTGTTAAAAATCTCTTAAAGGGTTGTAGAGTCGTAGTTTTATAAATTGTAATGATACACAGGGTTAGTAGAAAAAACCGGAACGGTCAATTATCTCAGCAACCATCAAACATAAATTGGCCAAATTTTGTACGAAGAAGTAACGGGATATGATAAAATAAAAAATTGTACTAGCAACGTTGCCAAATTTACAGCTTTCTCTGTAGATGAGGGCATTTTCAAACTTTAAATGGAATACCCGAATTTTTATTTTTGCAATCCATTGCCCCCATTAATCTTATCATGAGCTGATATTACTGTTTTTTTATACCTGACAATTTCGGATATATGGTCTCTCGCTTTTTACAAAATAAATTAGAATACAGTCCAAGCAAAGTTGCTCAAAATTAGTAGGAGGGTAACGGGGCATGCCAAATCAAAAAATAATTATTTCAACGTTGCCAAGTTGATTTTCCCTACTCTAGGGAATTTTAAAAGTAATAGTTTTATTAGTGCATCTGATTGCTCTTGTCAAACGTTAGTTGTGGTTATCAAGTTACCGATTTTTATTCTTGCTGATTCTCAAAATGACAAACTTGCATTTTTAGGAAAAAGCACAAGATCCAGCATTTTATTGTAAAAATTACCATAACCCTTAAATTGATGTAGTGTGACAAAATTTTCACTCCTTCCGCTTAAATCTTAGTAAGAAATGAGTGGGTTTGTTTTTCAAAATAATCAAAAAGGCGTTTGATTTGCCTTTCAAAATTATTAATCGAGAAGGCCTGCTATTCATTTGTTTGTCATGTCATGGAAAGCTTAGACGATATTCCAAAATAATTAGATCTGACACAATAATTGAAAATTTTTACGAATTTTAGAAAATATTGCGTTCGTTATTATGGCGTTTGTACTTACCGAAAAGCAGCGAATCTAAATTATAATTTTTCAAGGATATGGGGATAAACAAAGATCTTATTAAGAAATAAGCAATTTGTTTAATGCGCTCTATCCTTAAAAACAGATAAAAAAAATTTCTTGAAACCGGCGAAGTGAAAAAAAAAACTGGATCAGGGAGACCGGAAACTGCTACTACTACTGCTAATGATGAGAATAAGTTATGTGTTCTTTTGGAACTCGAAGAAAACCCTAAGACAAGTACCACACAATTAGCCCTTAATTCGCAAATAAGTCAAAAATCAGTCCGAAATATTTTGTACGAAGAAAAATTCAAACCCTACACCTTCACAAACTGCAAGAAGATGATCCGCGCCGTCAAGCCCAGTTTGCAGAAAATATAATGGAAAAAATAAACACCCCTAATTTCCACCAAAAATTTTTGTTTAGCGATGAAGCAACGTTTGCCTTAATGGACAAGGAAACCGTCACAATTGTGGATTCTGGAGTAGAGAAAATCCTCGCTGGATGTCGGAACTTTACACTAAGTACCCGGAAAAAGTAAATGTTTGGGCGGGAATTTTGGGCAACCACATCATTGGTCCATTTTTCATAGACGGCAATTTAACGGGACAAAAGTATCTTAATCTGCTTAGACAACGCATAATGCCCGAAATTAGAAATTTAAATAAAAACGTCGATGACATTTTTTGGTACTAGCACGATGGAGCTCCAGCTCATTTCTCCAGAGGGGTCATCGAGTTTTTAAAATATTCGATTTCTAGAAAGATGGATTGGAAGACGTGGCACTCTGGAATGGCCAGCTCGAACCCCAAAAGAAAAAATCTAGTGGAGGATTTTTTCTTTTGGGGTCATCTGAAGTGCAGAGTTTATAAAGATCGGCCCAACGATTTAGAAAAACTAAGGCAAAAAATTTTGGATAAAGCTGCACAAATTACTCCAGGCATGTTATCGAACACTTTGGCAGAATTTTATGATCGCCTCGGATTTTGTTTAGCCAACGATGGCAGTCATTTTGAGCACCTGATTAAGTAGATAGGTACTTTGTTGTTTTTTTTTAATTCTCATATTGTTATTAATAATTACTTGTTTAATAACTTATCCTTTCTGTATTTATTTTGAAAAAAGCAAGAGGCCATATCTCCGAAATTGTCAGGTATAAAAAAACAATAATATCAGTCATAATAAGATTAATAGGGGCAATTGATTGCAAAAATAAAAATTAGGGTATTCCATTTAATATTTAAAAATTCCCTCACCTACAGAGTAAACTATAATTTTGCAACTAGTACAATTTTTGAATTTATCATATCCAGGTACCCCTTCGTAAACAATTTGGTCGATTTATGTTTGATTTAAGATAATTGACCGTTCCGGTTTTTCCTACTAACTGTACCATACCGTAAAATAACGGCATGATATTATGTTAATTTAAAATCGTTCCCTTTACTATCGCTTCAGGTTTTTTGATCCTTTACTTATTTTATTACATAAAAAAAATTTCTTTTATTTATATTAAAGCAAAAGAAATAAAAAATGTTGGATTATTAGGATATAAAAAATTATCTTAAGATACTTATTTAGGTTTATTTAAAAAAATAATTTTTATAAAAATACCTGCATAAATAATTATTTTACCATATTTTGGAGTGGTAATTATTAAAAGAGATTTTAAATTATAAATTATTATTCCAAAATTAATGTATTTCAAATTGTACTTAATCTAGGTATAAAATTATTTGAAGAAAAATTGATATTTTAAGTATCAAGTCAGTGCTTCTTTTTTTTTAACTAATAGAGGTTTTCACAAAATATTAAAAGCCTGTGAAAAAATAGAAGCACAAAAGTCACTGTTTATTTATAATAAAATTGCTAAGTATAATTATAATGTATGTAATGTCTGTAGTAATACAACATTTTGGTAAACTATGGTCTTAGCTTTTACTTCTTGTTTGTGTAATTTGCAAAGTTATGTACACTTTCCGTATGGAAAAGTTTCCGAAACACCTCTGGTATTCTTTCTTCTATGGCTTGAACATTAGTTTCCAGCTTTTGTTCTTCGGAATGTTCTTCTGGAATATATGGTAATTTACTGTCTTCCTCTTGAAAACCTGGACTTTTATCAAAATAATTAAGTAACCTAAAACAATTTTATTAAATGTTTTTATTCTTTTTTTTAAAATGTTCTATAAGTAAATTAAAAAATAACAGAAGCTTTGAAATTGTAACAGGTAGATACACAAATAGATAAGACAATATTAAATGTTTTTTATTTTTTAATAGCAAACAGCACCTTTAAAAGCAACCAATATTTCCATGATTTTTTTCGGAATTTCCTTTATAAGAAACTTTTAATTTGCGATAAGAATCTAATAAAGCCTGCTCTTTTGCATTTCTCTTACCGTTCTTGCATTTCAGCCAGTTTTCTTGCACTACAAAGAGGAGTATCAAAAGGAATAACTTGCTTAAATTTTTTATAATCCACCACGTATGTTTTTTTCACTTCGTCATAATCAACGCATGGTGAGAATCTATGACCCCACATTATGTCTGAGTTTGAATAGGATGTTCGATTCTGCGAGACCTGTCCTGTTATTGTAGAACTTCCTTCTGCAACGGCCACTATTTCAAATCTAAATAAAATCAATGATTATTATAGGTGAATTAAAACTAAATCGTCATATAAAACACAACTTTCATTTGTGGTTTGTAAAAGTGCAAAAAATGTTTTTGCTATCTATTGAAATAAAACTATTTTAATAATTAAAAAACAAGCCCGCAGAGATATGCATATATCTCTTAAATTAATAATTTGTTGGGGCATCAAAATTCTAGTTTAGGGTCTAAAAAATACAATCAA